>JAIPMN010019396.1:28961-65541 GCA_020650975.1 Apostichopus californicus
CCCCCCCCCCCCCAGCTCCCCCCACAGCCCCCCCCCCCCCGCCTCCTACGCCTATGCGCAGTTCAGAGCGCTACTAAATAACGTAAATGATAACAATCGGTCAATAAAGTTGTTCCTAAATAACTGGACGTTATCTCCCTCAGTGCGATAGCTCAGCTTGCTAACAATTCATACGACTCACAAATGTATTAAACGATATTCTGGGCGCTTAAAAATATCTACGAACAGTTAGACACGACGCTGTGAAACACACCAACTTGGTTGATAGAAAATAATAAGATAACGTACGGTACTTAGACGTCTTGTATGATATTTTGACGAAGAGCGCCACGCTGCACGTTATATTCAGCTCCTTTTGTACTAGCCTGGACATTAGCTTAAGTTTGCGCGCGCGAGAATGTACTACTTCAATGAACACCGCCTCTGAGTTGCGGTCACCAGTCTTCCGGAGACCGGAGAGCCCCACTAATCGAATAAAGGCCAGGTACACGATTTCTAACGTCATAGTAACCAACTTAGGAGGATAATGGACATCTCCCAGCGAAGAATTACAACATTACTTTAAGCTTAACATAGTTAATACAGGGTAACGAATAGCCCTTAAAAGTTACACTACTACACATGTTCGGTTACAATATGAAATGATGTTACAGTGATAAAAGAAACAAGTTGAATGGATTCTGGATTTGATAATTGATTAAGCAATATAATATATATATTACACATTTGAACGTACGCATTGATGTAATTACTCACACAGCCAACTTATTAGAAAGTCTACCTAAACCATCAAGTAATATCATCAAAAGGAAATCGATCTTGTTGCTGATATCAATTACGGGAAACCAGTGATTTTCTATTTTTATTTTATTTTGTTGTTTGCTGATAATTTAGTGACTTTGGGTTGATTATAATTTGTTAGTATTTGCAATTAAGACCTTGAAAATGTGATTTTGGACACAATTAAATCTCCATTTTTTTATTTAAATTTCATCAGAAAAGAATCTTGAAAATTACACTCTTGGTATGTGCTAAACTGTCTATAACCTGTAATTTGGCGGTAGTGTAAACATAAACTTTGTAAATATAGAGAACATTTTGCGACTTGAATTACGTAGATTGTTCTGCCTGAACATTCCATGACAAGTTAAGGTTAAGCCATGCAGACTAAGATGTGTAAATTGTGTGCATACAATTCCACTGTGTACAATTAACATAAAATACACAAACTAAGGTATTCTAGTACCAAACAGCAGAGAAACAGTAACAGTAGTTCACATACATCTTTAGTTGAATATTTCAAAGTTTAGTTTTTCTTCTCAAATGTTAACAACAATCACATTTTGCTTCATTGTTTTTAAACAAACGACGAGCACTCAAAAATTAAAGTGACGAGCACTCAAAAAACAAAATTAATGATTGGGCTACTAAGATTATTACAAAATACAATGATATTATATTAATTGTAAAACCCCTTAAGGTGTAATGCTTGAGTATGTAATATAACTGAAGTTAGCAGTATTTTCTGCAATTCAAAAACACTGTATCCGTGGCAAAATATATCTAAACAGCAACATTCAGTAAACGACAAGACACGTTTTCTTTCTTTTTTTCTTTTTTTTTACAAACAAAATCAAATAGTGAAAAAATCCCAAGAAGATGCAGTTCTTAGCTTTGGCTTTGATTATCCAAGTATGACTTCAAATAATAATATGGAATTTAAAAGGTTTCGAATTGTTCAACCTTCCGTTCATTAATGTAACGGACACCAATTAACAACAGTGTTAGTACAACGTGACACCTAGAGGAGAATATATTCTACTAAGTACTCGTAATTAAATCTTTACTTTATTTGAACAAAATTACAGAGGAGAATTTCTTAACTTGATCAATTTTAATCTTAGTGTGAAAAATAAGAAGGTCCATGATATTGCAAGAGCACTTATATAGCATTTCCCGTGTATACAATATGGAGTTGACTTTGATGTCATCAAAATCAATCACCGAAAACAACAAACATAAGTGCAAATTGCATAACCTATTTCTCTGGATAGGTGAACTATAGGTTAAATGTTAAAAGTATATACAAACACTCAACTACAGTGTCGGACACAGCAAGGTTCGCGTATTTAGAAACCATGAATTTAGGTACTTTCAGTGTTTTAAAACTGTCTCAAGTTATCATTGATAATAAAGTTGCTAGAGTCAGTTCAATACCGTTCTGACTGTCTGGGTCACGTAACACGGGAAGGAAAAAGAACGTAAATTGAAACAAGTCGCGCTGCATGATATGCTTGATAATTTATTAAAACAACAATAAGATCGCAATTAATTGCAATAACTGATTTTCGTGGAATCTTTTAATTTGAATCATTCTGTACTTAAATCTTACTTTGATTTGTTTTTAAGTATAGATATTATAGTTAACTAATTAGTTTTTCAATGCTTGGAAAAACATCATGTATATGATTGGATTATACATGAAATGAGTAAGGCCTTTTCCAGTGGCTGTTGACACTATCCTGCTAGCATCCCTAGTAAAAGAAATGTGCATCAATTTCCCTCTGCAACCTACGGATCTTTTGCCGTTCTGAATCCCTGTGGATAATAAGATATATTCATCATCAGAAATGTTTCGCATCGCTAAACAATCAATCACCTTGTATATATTATACGTTCGTGAGCCATTTTATTCCCAGTTAGTTCATTCATAGGCTAAAAAATTGTATTTGATTAATGCAAAACACAAAGGAAAACTTCAGTAAAGAAGAACATAGGAAGTAATTGTAGCCTGTCCTCTTAAGTACATTTGATTTTCCATATAGCCTAATATATATCACTGCAGGGTTTAACTTACATTCACTGTATGGGTGATATTCCATTAAAACATCACTAGTGTACATGAACCGTGGCAACTATTGTTTCTGAATTAAAATATTCAGTGTATGTCAGTGTTTCTTATTATTAAGAATTCAAACTCTACTTTTTTCTATATACAAATACATATTAATTTTTTATTCGAATGGAATCTTCTAAAATGATACCCGGTAAGAATATAACGAACGCAAATTTATTCCAAAGATGATCACAAACCTTAATAACTTAAATGCATGACACACTTTTTGCAAAAACAAGGGAGACAGGTTAAGAAGGCGAATAGATCTAGTGAATCGAATAATACAAGACTATACTTTACTTAATTTAGGCTTAAGCTGATTTATATCAGTCGTTTTGATGTGTATGAGCCAATCAAATTACCATTGTATAAGGTGAAATCAAATGCATAAGACCTTACTCCTTTATCATCTTCAAATTTTTCAGCAAAAAAATGAAATCCCAGTGAATTAAGCTTACATTCAAAAGTTTAGTTTGCAACACTATTAAGCATCTGTATGTGTCCATATAACTATTGGGTTGCTTACGACAAATATACTTATCAGTTTTATTACCGAGAAGACGTAATGTTTATGATGGACTACATTAAAATAACGAAAGATCAAATGCATGTAAGCATTGTCAGGCATTGCTGAATATAGAACTAAAGTCCACAGTGACATGTCCTAAGATATCTTGCATATGCAATGTTTTTGGTTTATACATTAAGCATGAATATCGTTCTTTCCGTTCAGAATTAAGAAACTTCAAATTTACAGTATATACTTTAATTAAGGCCTACCTCCAATAGGTTCGAAATTCTTCCACCTGAAATAAGAAGTTACCATGACCGTTTGGCAAGCAATTCACATTGTAATATTACTTTTTATAGTTTTGTTTTAAATATTTACATGAAATGTACTCGGAAGTACAATTGAGTGTACATATAGCCTAGTGTATATTACTGCAGCATTTGCCTTCCATTCACCGTATGGGTGAAAGGCTACCTTATGTCGCCAGTTCTAATGAGATGATTGTCACATCAAATTTTAGATTATATGTTAATATCGTTGTTAATTTCAATATTTCTCGCCTCTGAATGTTAGCCTCTGATTAAAGCAACTTTTAAACGAATGTCATGCCACGTTCCGTTATCGTCGTTATGAATGTACATCGAAATTACATGAAACAACTACTAGTCTTCGTGGACTGTGGTTATCATTGTTTCTTCCTTAATATGTTCAGTACATGTTTGCCGTTCTTGTTTCTTGTAGTTCATGCTCTAATAATATCCCCCTTTTAAATATTAATTCTTTAAAACTTTTTTATCGAACGGAATGTTATGAAATGATATCCAGCAAGGTCATAACGAAAGCAAATTCATACAAAACATGATCAGAAACTTTAATACACGGAGTTTCATGATAGGATTTTTTTTGCAAGAACAAGAAAGAATTGTTAAGAAGGTGATTTGAAGAAGTGAAGCGACAATTACGAGAATATCTGATAATTTATGCTTAACGCTATGCTGGATTTCTGTCAGTCATGTTGTTGCTTATGAACCAATCACAGCATTACTTGATATCAGGGTTTCACTAACTTTATCCCCACACGCGAACCGATGTCAGAGTTGTCCACAAAGCCCCGACTTTTCGAGACACGATCTGAGTAATTATTGTACTATAATACGCATAACAATGCTTCGTAAAATATCAAGTTCATAGTGTAATATTGTAATGAAAACTAAAAAAAGAGTTTGTCGATAGGTACGACTTTTGTACATCACTAAATTATATGATATATCAGATTTTAGTTCAACCCAAAAGTACTCTAGTTGTGACTTTCAGAAACGTCTCACGTACCCCCTAGGATGGACTCACGCACTCCCTGTGGTTCATGCACCCCACGTAGGGAACCCCTGTTTTATATGATGATAGTAATGTATAAGACCCACTAATTGAATTAACTGTACTCATTTATCATCCTCAAAGTGTTGCCGTAAAATATTAATTATGGTGATAGTTAATATTCATGAACTTTTTGTAGTGTTATTAGTATCGAATAGTTTTAAAGACAAGTAAACTCTGTCATCCGCAAAATACTCAATATTGTGATAGCTTAGGTTATATGTCTTTGTACATTCACCTGTTAAGTTTGGTAGTTTCGAACTAGGAAACAAACATCCTTTTGCAAGTTGATAGCAATTATTCACAAAATAAAAGCCTAGCAATTAAATTGACCAAGTTCCTATAACGAACCCAATTATTTGAGAGTTCAAAGAATGTTCAAGTTTCTTGGGGGGGGGGGGGGGGTTGGGGTTGTACCACAATTTTAATCATCAGTTCTGTTATAATATCGTCATGTTGGAGTTTCATTATACTAACAATGGAGGATTTATTTAACGTTTTTGAAATATGAAACTGTGTGATCTGAATGTTATTCAATCATTAAAGTGCTTTCAATATTTCGTTTGGATTCGAGTGGTGAAACCGTTAACTTTAATATGAAATGGTATCACCTCACAGTGACGTTGTAATACTTACCTCTTCTCTGTACCTTGAATTGGTCAAACGGATACCATTGTCCTGATTTAAAGAGAAATTGAAACAATACAATTATGGCATTGGATGAACTTATGATATTCTATGTGATTATGAGGTCAATGCTCATCATCGTCCTTCAGTTCGTTATTTTAAAGTTCATCATTAACCAAGGGGATAGTCATTTCGTAAAAGTTACAAATGTAATCTTATAGTTTTATGAATGATGGATTGCACTAAAAGTGTCAGAGATCAACAGGTTGCGCATGAGCATGGGCAGTATTAAACGACACACATGTTGTTATACATTTTTACTTTTTTCCCACTAATAATGATTCTCGCACAGTCCAATCAGGAACCTGTAATACCCAATACAATCAAGCGGACTTGAGGTACACTGAAAATAGAATTCATTTCACTTGCATCTCACATATGCCTCTTCATAGTATAAATATATGTATATATCTAGTGCAACCGACAGTCCACGTACTATGACTTACTTACAATATGTAATATCAACATACCTATAGGAACCATGCTTCGTTATCATCAATAACACTGAGATAATGTATCGAAGTCTTCCTCTTTAAGAAACGTATTAAGCTTATTTATATTTCACCTAAACTTCCCTCTTATACCCCCTTGTCATGATGATAACCATAAATCTTAATAAATATCTCCTACTAGACTACATACATGGATGTAGTATCTCTTCTTGGAAAGCGGTTTTCTTGTTTTCTATCTAACATCTCAAACCACCCAACTACCGGCAAGCCGAAAAAGAACACGAAAAAATGAAGATATTGGTAGAGACATTTATTTTAGAATGCAGAACATGTATTGTTTAACTTTTATGGTTAATTATTTCCAATTCTGCACTACTCTGGTTAAAACCGATTCACTATCATATTTATTACCTGACCCTACTCTGTCATAGAATTCAGTCTTACGAATGACATGAGTAAAATTTCAGTTAAGATGACAACCTTTCTTTCAAACGGAAAGTATTTAACTAGGGCTTGCTTCGTTTCATTTAAATGCGTAGCTTACGAAGTCTTAATTTTCAGTTTAAGATGTTCACTGAATTCAAGTATTAAGTATCAAGTTTTAAATTCACCAATAGTTGTACTTTATTTTAATGAAGTTATTTAATTTTTTTAAAAACGAACCAAATCATCTCCGCTATCTTTACCTTGTAGTACAGTGTGCTAATATTTATTTAGCCGTTCTATCTTTCAGAAACAGAATAAATTATAACAAACTGTTCACTGTAAGAACTTACGATGACAAGTCCAGAAAGAGGTTTAATATGATTTTATACTTCACCTGTTAATCCTAGAAGCTAAATATATCTGCTTCGGGTATCATTTGGTCTTTTTGTTAAATTATATTAGTAATATAAACATGTCGTTCATTTAACATGGAATACGACATATTTACTAATTGGTTTTTTTTTTCTTCAAATTCTGACGGATTTGAAACTCTCAATAGTTTACTGAATTTGATGGAAACGAATACCATTATTAGTTGCATGATGTAACAGCGCCACCATATTTGCTGTTAGCTACTGGATTGTATTATGCAGCATTTCCTAGTGGGAAGGAACCAACCCTTGGAAGAGATTTTTTTAGATACTCACCAACCAGGCAACTGTTCGAAGATCAAGAATATAACCGTTATGACTCCTTCCTTTTGGAAACCACTCAACTGCAAGCAAAGAGAAGGAAGAAGTTCTAAACTGATAATTTAAATATAAGCACAGAAATATATATTATATTGAGTGTGCAGGAAGTGGTATGACAGTTGGATTTTCTTTTAATTACTTTAGACTTAATGTCTATGATTTCTAAATCTAACCTACACCATCTCACAAAAATTATTACAATTCAGTTCCAATTCACAAAGGCAGTCCACTCACAAACGAAAGAAATAACCCGAAAAGTGTTAACATAGTCATCACCTAAGAAACCGAATGTGAAATTCAACATGATTATCTTAGAATGCTTGTTCTACTGACTTAAACATTAAGAACCAATTTCCAATTAATAAACTGCAAACCAATATTAATTGTCCTTAAACACATGTCTGTGACGTTACGGATTTTCTATAATGTATAACACACGCGCGTTTAGTCGAACTGGTTTATTACTTCAGAAATATAGTTAAAATGGTGAAAGTTTGATCACAATTTTGCATCTTAGCACGTAACACAAAACAAAACAAAACATTTAAAGGAGAGGTGAACCTCTCTCTTAGACCCCTTTCGAGAGCGGATATCAGCCACGTATGGTGACCTTTTCCTTTTGTTTGAAAAATGGCATGTTCTGTGATTAAACAATAAAGGAACTTTTGTTTTGATTTACAATAAGCCTGCAATCATACCAACGATTAAAAAGAACATTCGTATTACGTCCATTTTTTTTTCCAAAACCTAATCCTCGTTTTGACAAAATCTCAACTAAACCACCGTTCAATAAGCAGCGTACTTATATACTGATCAATAAATGTATAAGCCAATCTTGCAGAGATTTCGAAGGAATGTAGTTTTGCCATTTCACCATAATCTCATTAGAACACTGCATTGCACACCAAGAAAACGATTCCGTTACAAGTATATTTAATATTCCTCATCCATTGATCACGAACTTAAAAAGGAGATTCTCGAAATGTGTTCTTTTCTTTTACATATATGATTCACTAAAAGCGCCCACGAAATATTGTTTATAAATATTTTTGTCAAAACCTTAAGAGATGTCCAGATAGAAAAAGTATTCTTGACGATATAACCAGAACTAAAATAATCTTGTTTTGTGTCATTGTGTATGTTCGAGTACTATATAAGGTAAAGCAAAATAGTTTTAACTTCACTATTAGGTAATAACAATCGAATCCTTTCTTTGCATATAGTTTTATAACACTTTCTCTGATTCTGGTTCTAACGAGTCAATCTTTATATAGTAACCACAAACCAGTATGTCACAAAGAACACAAACAGTTCTATTTGTAGCATAATGATTGATAAATAAAGTTGTATACACAAATTTAGTTAAAGTGGTATAACAAATGGCACCATTTGGAAGCCAGTGGGGACGTCATCAAACCCCTCGCCCACACCGAATTCCTCAAATAAAAACTCGTTACAGATGGTAGAGCCTATATGGTGCCATGAAATATTTCACTCTTAAAATGGGGATAAAACCAAGAAGGCTTCCGACACGCCTACCCATAATGACTTGCGCAATTAGTACAGGATAAAGTAAACCATGACCCACTGACACAATGAACACTGTTATCACAAACTATCGTGAAGTCCCCGTTGATAAGTGTGATACTACGCTCAAATGAAAATCTCAGTTGAATTCGTAAATAAACAATATATCTGTGTCATCTTCAGGATCCCGATAGATCCATCAATCTAATATATACCCTGATGTCCTTCAATCTACTTTCCAATGACAGATATAAATAACTATCCTAAGCAAAATAAAAAGGATGACCTATATATAATATCGATTGATGTATCTACGAATCATTTTTGTTTGATCGGTACCATTGTTCATCATTAACATTGTTGTAATAGTAGCCGACTCTCGTCATTTAATTATGTTCATCGCATTAAGCCAATACTGGA
Organism: Apostichopus californicus; assembly: GCA_020650975.1. Classification (NCBI taxonomy): domain Eukaryota; kingdom Metazoa; phylum Echinodermata; class Holothuroidea; order Aspidochirotida; family Stichopodidae; genus Apostichopus; species Apostichopus californicus. Next base: position 38,007 of record JAIPMN010019396.1, read on the forward strand.
AATAAATAACAAACGACTGTACTAAATATATTAACTGTTGAACTTGATCCTGTGATCCGGATCGTTTTGATTGAACTATTTCAGTATAACTTACACCGATCGATCAATCAATTAAATTGCTTTGTGAGCGATACCTGTGACATTCTTTGATAGCCAATCCGAAGGAATGGATCCGACTGGAATTGATGCAGGTAGAAGACAGTATGAGAACCTACAGGATAATGAGAAGAATATGAGAATGGATACATTGAAACAATGTAAAATACTTTTGTACTAAATGTATCTCTAAGTACGAAAAAAAACTTAATGGCGTTTAAATAAATTCATATGGGTTATGGATAACTGTATATATCGTAATTAACGAGACTTAATTCAAGATATTCAACTAAAGTAAAATCAGACAATGGAAAAATTCATTGTCTGAATATGAACGTACCTTCATTTAACCAACATCATTATCTGCAGCCCGCAGCCTTACACACTACACACAAGAGCACACACGCATTTGGCAAGCTATTTCCGCCAAAGACTCATACAAAAGTACACACATATAGTATTACGTTCTTTTGAGGTAAAAAAAATAAGAAATGTTCAAATTCGGAGCCGAAGCCCATAGCATTTATAAGTGTTTCTCATGAAGTACCACATGTACATAGTACAGTATTACGTAGATTTATCGATATACAATCTACCGCTCAAAGATATGCAACACGTTATTGAAACTTTGATTTAACTTGGTAATTCCAATTTACCGAAAACTTCAACCAATTGAAGTATCATAAAGTATTGAAGAATGGTTGTTCAAATTGTATTATTATTATTGTTGTTTTTCTTTCTTTTTTTCTTTTTTTTTGGGGGGGGGTAAGGTGCGGTTGGGGTATGGGATGAATATATTAATAAAGTAATCATTCCTTTTTCATGGCGCTTAAAATGGAATTCCGGTTGTATATACAAATCCGGTGTAACCCTAACAATAACTTTTAATTCATTTTTGGAGAATTATTGTTACTAATTGACACAATAAGAAATTATCACTGAATGAGATGATATATTAAGTAGTATAATATGGCTGTGATATAAAAACAAAGTTTTGTTTTGTATGTTTATGTTGATGTGCTTTATATCCCTCTGGAATAAATACATACGAAAACAATACTAACAGAATGTCCCGTACTTCTGACATTACAAGCATGTTGATTTACATATTGTATGTAAATAAAGACGCTACTATAAATTGTACACAGTGGCGTTACATTAGCAGCATAATTTAGTTATAAACCACGTATTGAAGGCTGACCTGGGCTCGGTTTAATCTGCCTGAGTTCGATCTAGATCAAGATGGTGTTGACACTGGATATTTAATTCGGAGCCCAATGATTGTATCGAAGCAACGTGTTCGAAGATGAGTAAGTACTTTGAAGCAACAGGATACGGTTTCTTGGCATCTATTCGTTCCGTCATGAACTATGAAAAAGAATATTTGCGTGCTGCATGGGCTTCATTGTAATCGTTAACGTTGTTTATATATTTTAATATACTTACGTCAGTCTTTCTAGTCTGTGTGACTGCTGTACATACATCAATATATCAACAATCTCTTGTTGTGTCATTTCTCTGCCGTCCTCTGTATTTATGTACATTATATCCACTGACGACAGTCCTGGTAGTCGTAGACCTGATCGTAGGATGACGTCACAATTATCCACGTGACTAAATGACTTGGTTAGGGATAATAGGTAGATAGGAATCTAATGGAATGAAAAATATTAATGATGCCGATATTATATATTAAGTTTTAGTAGGGATATTAGGAGTCAAAAGGCGAATGTGGATGTAAACGGCGAATGTGGATGTAAATAGAGATTTGATGGAGTAACCGGTATAAAAGATGAAGATATTGGGTAAGTTTAGAGTTCAGCAATATTAAGTTGGCCTGACGTTTCGATCCTAGCAGGATCTTCTTCAGATGCTAAATAGCCGTCCTGACCTAGTACGAATCAGCAGAGAGAGGCTATGGATGCAACGCCTTCGCACCATTCAACCTCATGGGCTGAACATTCAGGAAGGACATAACTAACTTTTCTTCTACGCCCCTCTCCTTCTCCCCCTGTTCCCTCCCCCCCCCCTTCACTAATCTTCTCACAGCTCTGCTCCCCTCTTTTTTACTCCACACCTTTCTGTCTTTGTCCCTCTCCAGTTTATTCCCTACCCTGTTCCTTTAATCCTCTCTTTGTCCCTCCACTGTTTATCTCCTACCTCTCCTCTTCCCCTGTTGCTTTCTTCTCACCATCCCTTGTCTACTTATAATCCCCTTTTCATCTATCTTATTGTGTTCACCGTGCTCTTTAACCTGTCTGTTTTCTGTGCGTGTTTTTGTCCCTTCTGTTACTGTACTTGTCATTTATCCTCTGAAGAAGATCCTGCTAGGATCGCAACGTCAGGCCAACTTACTTTTACACATTATATTACACAGGTTCTCTAGTGGATTAGCAGCTTGCTAACAGTTTTATTTTATTTTGAGTTCAGCAATATTTTAAGGTAATAAATTGAGTAAGAAAATAAAAATGTATAAACACTTAAATTGTGTTCAGTTTTCGATATCATAAAATTTCTAACACTAGTAAAGTAACAGCTGACCTACGTAACATTTATACAAAGGATTATCATAAACATATAGAGATTTAGTAATAAAAATGAAATACAACTTTTAATTTCACTTTTAATATATTTTATGACGTAACAAGTGAATGTAATAGTCGTATCTTAAGCAGCTAAGCTATATTGTGTACGGCTTTAAAAATACACTGCTAGCTATCAATATATCCAATACGACTGACAAGACACAATGAGTACAGCATATCATCTTAACTATCCAACCATCTAAAGTTAATATCGATGTTTCCCCGGGTCATACTCCAATGACGTCATAGCCACAATATTGGATGTCAAAACACTGCATCAATAATTAATGTCACCATCAGGAGTTCTTTACCAGGATTTTGAAGTTTGTTTGATGGTTACATAATATTGTATTAACTAAGCTCAGATTTGCTGTACTAAATAAATATTACACAGTGCAGTACGTGTCATATCTACCAAACGAAAAACTAACTTTAAACTGCTCTCTTTTTATTATTGTTGTATTAATTAATTATTTATAAGACTGGCGCTAACCTGACGTGTCATGTTTTAAGATACAAGGGATGGAGGGGGGGGTGGCATAGTTGGACTATTGTAGCAGTGATTACCATTCTCCATTGGCTAAGTAGGCTACTTGAAATAAGTTAACAAAACGACATTTTCGTACAACTCTAGGTCAGTGTTTGAAAACGTTTAATCTTAAAAGATACTTTCGAGCTTGAAATCAGAATACTATTAGAATACAATGAACTAACGAAAGAACAAAAAATGCATCATAATTATTGTTAAATTAATAGGTAAATTAAGCTTAAAACTATGATCTGGGTTTGTGTTTCTTGACAGATAAGATACTGTTGTCCGGCCTGTTAAACAAAGGGAATGGCCTTATTTGGTTGATGAGTCGAGATCATATGAAGATTATGTACTAGTTTGGCACTGTTAACCTATCACTGTTATACAACAACAAAAAAGGAAAATCTCGAGCAATCCTTGAGAAAATTGGGTATCATAAACTTATCGAGATTTAGCAATAACTTCAAAATGATATAATATTTTAAATTACACTTACTTTACTATATGACGTAACAAGTGAATTTAATAGCAGTACCTAAAGCTGCAAAATTGCATTGAATCCGGTTTTTTAAATACACTGCTATCGCTCAATATAACCAATAAGACCTACACGACACAATGAGTACAGTATATCCTATTAATACCAACTATGGAGACTTTTCGATGAACATAAAATCCCACCATTTTGCATGTATGTAATCCTTAACTCACTCCAATTACATTGCTGTAATTAACTTTACCAATTTCGGACGTTAAATACGTGAAAAATGGGAAGAAAAGTCAGCTTTTTAGGAAACCTATTTCAGACATTCCTGAAACATTCCTAAGACATCAGGTGACCATGTGACGTTACCGTTGGTATACCTCACTCACAACAATACTTTTAGTGTGTAAAGTTGTATACTTGAGCTGCCAAAAACATCAACGATATTACTCCTTTTTCCCTGAAATGCTACAATTCTGTGTTGTTGGAGGTTGCAGTTAAACCTCAGCCAACAAAAGCATCAGCTTTTTAAGCTTTCCGAGTAGAAGAACTGACGTGAAACGCCGTAGACTTTGGACCAATTTTGTGAGATCCACGCGGAAAGATTTTTCAGCACCCGGAGTATCTCATGCCCATGAGTCCACATGCATGACCCTGCTTCTGTGTATGCTGCCAATGTCTCATTCTGCGAAAATAATATACTGTCGACAGCTGTGGCAGACATAGCTAATGTGAAATTGACCCTTTCAATTCTCTTCGTAAACACGCCCTGGATGTCCTTACAAGCATGGAGGTGTTTTTACCTCCATGTTACAAGTAACATTATATCACGCAATTGACAGTATAATATTTACTGTAAGAGATGACCGTGTATATACCGTGCATAGGGTAGCATTGTTAGTACATGTAGTGAGTTACAACTCTCGCCGGGGTTGGCTCACAGCATGTGTAAATAGTCATGTTAGGATTTCATCGCATTTACCTATTTCATTTGTTGTATTCCAGTATCGTGAGTTCGTGATACGTGTGTTATATTGTCCGTTATGTTTATTCCGGCATCTGCATGGTCCAAGGAGTTAAATAAAAAGGGTACCATGTAGCGGATATTAAAACGAGTAAGTACAATGTTCAGCTGAATCTTAGTCATGTATATGCTACCCTGGTCGATTTGGGTCAGCGTCTTCTCGTAGTTGTTCGATTATGTTTAGTGTCTTTTTGGTCATTCGTTTACAGTAACGTAAGCCATTTTCCCGTCACATATCACGCATGAGGCATCTTTTAGGTCTATTGTTCAGTTTGCCAATTGTCCAAAATCTAGTTGTATACTTTTTTTTGTGTTCCTGTTTTAAGCTAGCAGCTTTTCAAACTCTCGAAATTGGTCAAATACAGTACAATTGTTCGCTATCTGTGTATAAACAGTGCCTATTTCAGCGTTTGATTTTCGCGGTATACCAATAATGACGTCACACGGTGACCAGAGGCTCCTTTGGGTCAATCTCTGTTTTCAGACATTCCAGAGGTACATGTCACGAGACTACCCAAAATTTCCATTTTCGTGGTCGTTTTTTGATGGGTTATAGTAGGTTTTCGAAGATTATTTTTTACACATGTTGATTATGGGTATGTTAACTCCCAAATTAATGGAAAATCTCAAGAAAAATATTTGTCTCCACAGTTGGTCTTTAACTATCCAACCATCTAAAAGTAATATCAATGGTTCCCCATGTCATACTCCAATGACGTCATAGCTACAATCGTGGATGTCAAGAGACTGCCTCAATAAATTATGTCACCATCCGGAGTTAATTACAAGGAATGCTTTAAGCTTGTTTGATGGTTACATAAGATCGTATTACATAAGCTCAGTAATTGTTGTACTAAATAAATATATATTACAAGGTGAAATACGTGTCAATATCTGCACAAACGAAAAACTAACTTGAAAGTCCTCTCTTTTTATTAATGTTGTGTTCATGAATTAATCAGACGGCTAGCGCTAATCTGATGTTTAATGTTTTAAGATACACAGCGTGGGGTGGTTAATGTCGGGCAATTGTAGCAGTGATTACCCGCTATCTATGTATCCACACAATTGTGACGTCTTCCTTTCTCCATTGACTAAGTAGACTACTTTAAATAAGTTAACAAAACGACACTTTCTTGCATCTCCAGGTCATCTTTTAAAACGTCTAATCTGAAAAAGACTATGCGCTTTTGAAATCAGAATACCATTAGAATACAAGAAACTATAAATAAACTAACGAAAAAAACACAAAATTCATCATTATATTTGGTAAATTAATAGGTAAATTAAGCTGAACAACTATGATCGGGGTCTGTGTTGCTTGACAGATAAAAGACTGTTGTCCGGCCTGTTAGCAAAGGGAAGGGCCTCAATTGTTTACTGTGCTTGCAATAGGCCTACTGGTTGAGTTGCAATGATATCAAGATAAGGTACCACGACTCGTGTGGCACTGTTAACCCATCACTTTTATACAAATACCGCGGAAAAAAACTCTAGCAATCCTTGACCAAATTGTCTTCATGTAATTGATAATTAAAGTTTATTATCGCTCATATATTGCAAATATGAAACTGTCAGCAGTCATCATATTATTGTTTACAGTTTGCAATATAAAAATAATTTGAAAACCGAGAATCAGGGAAACAAACATTTTCTAAATTTACACTTATTTTGTTATTTATGTAGTAAGTTAATGAAACAATGCGACAAAGTAATATTAGAAAAACTTTGGTTAAGTTAAAATTTCCTTCTTCAATAGAATTGCATCTAAAAGTAAATATGAGTGCTTCAGTTTGATGTCCATCAAGTTATTTGCAGAATTGGATTTTTTTATTTTTATATTACAATAATACCATAGGTATATACAAGTATACGATGGATCTATGGTTAAGCTGACGTATGTATATTTAACTGTTTGTACAATTAGATATAATTATATCATACACTGACTTACGTTACGACACGATGCCTTCTCCAGGAGCTCTATGGTTGACCTCTGTTGTGACTCACTGTTTCTCTCAGCAATAGTCACGCGCTCTGAACACAGCTTAGTGATATTATCGACATCATCAGCCTAACAAATAAAATGATACACAGGCAATAAGTAAGTTCAATTTTAAAATGTACTCCCACGATTAACATTGACATTCTCGTTAGAAAATGATTGTATGAAGTTATTATAAATATAATACATTGGGATTTGTTTCAGTTTATTTCTACATTGAACACTGATAATGATTAGCAAATGGATATTAATGGTTACTATCTTCTCTAAAGAATCACGAATTATTTGTCTGTTTATACTATTATCACTTCTATGACTTCAGAGTTTGACTGTAGCTTACTTTAGATAAAAAGAAGGGTATAGAGTGTATCAGAGAAGATGTAGTAGTCTAACAGTAGAGTTTGCAAAATAATATGTAAAACTAGTACGAACACCATGTGAGACATCACCATCATAATAAGGTATTTGACCGTGGCTTCACTGTGTATCATAGCCATGTACACTTACCTTAATCCACTGTCCAGAATAGAGATCCAAAAAACTGCCAGAATTTGGTGAGAAGACTGTATAGGAGAGATAGATCTGTACATGTTGGAGAATGTTGAATAATTATTAATATCTTTATGTATACCAAACAAAACTAAACAAAGAGGTCAAAGATAGACTTTTAATGAACTTGCTATTAAGGTGCAGTATGTGTTAAACACTCTATAGCTCCAATAAAAAAAAGGTCAAAATATGCGGTAACTATGACAACAATGCGTAACACAAACCTGAGAAGTAAACGAATTAAATCATCTTTGTAATTTTATTTGTTATGAATGTTGGTACATCTTTGCCAAACTAAACAACGATCAGCTGACCAGCTAGGGAGATGAGAATTCTCCAAAATTCTCTAGATGTTATACGGAAAGGTTACTATTTGACTTAATTTAACTCTTGTGTCATTAACTTTGAACATATCTGCATATATCATCATTCTGTGACAAGATGTTATCACAACATGACTGTTGATGTTGTTTATTTTCATACAGTATTAGTCGTTAACGTGATCATAACAGTTGACGTCATCAATGTTAAAGAATAACAATATTTCTTTATTATATTATGTAATAGTGGTTTAGAAAAAAATAATTACAGAGGAGAGGTTGATGTCATTCTAATTGAACTGCCCCCCCTCCCCCACCCCTTTTGTTGCACGAAAAGTCCTTACGGGTAAAAGAACCACTGCATGGTCGGAAATAATTGACTTCACAAATCGCTTCATACCTCGCCAGAAATGTTGCAACGGTATACAGTTTCATATGTGACTTTGAAAATACCATATTAGAGACAAATGTGACTAGCAAATCTAAAGTAGGCTCCTTCAATAAGTATTGTCTGCCTGCATAGGCTAGGCTACGGAGTTGTATTGACCTGGTTAGGTCTCGTTAACGGATATTGCTGTACTATGCCTCGCCTAGTGTGAATCAAGTTTGATGTTTAAGGCAAAATTTTGACCATACAAAATGAATACTCCTACGGTAGGCTTACTATTCGTAGGGATACATGTATGCATACTTGTAGGCATACTGTGTATTGCATACTAAGGGTATAGGTTCACGCACTCATTATCACGTAAGGAGTTGACTGTGTTTTATTACAATGATACTGTTCAAGTATCATTACAAAATGATGTTCCAAATAATTACAGACTTCAAGGCTTAAAAATTACTCTCTTCTATTTAACACCGCTTTATTACCTCAATATAAACGATTAACCGTATGGTTACACAGCCATCGGCTTGTGCCCAAAATATTCAAAACAATCAAAGTGTATTTTTTGCATCACTGTGTTTGTATTTCAAGATGAAAATGGTCGGTAACAAAGCAAAACAAATAGCAAGTAATATATTATATAAAAGATAAGTAAAATCACATCATTTCGATCTCCATTTAAAGCCTTCCTTGTTCTAAATACTAATTTACTAAAGAAACATAGTAAATAGGTTATATTTCTACCTCACTTAATTTAGCATCAAATGCTATATGAAAACTTTGTGAGAAAAGTTTCGATTGCTTGGTGGCCCGGTAGCAAGAATATATGTTTGGTGTGATTGTGTGAATCTTTATAACTTCCAAATTAGGATTGTAATATTGTCAGTGTAAGTAAACTATCTAATAGTTACTAATAGTTAACTAATAGTTAACCAGGGTTAATTGTAAAGCGCATAGAACTTGTGGATTATGCGCTATATAAATAACGGCGTAATAATAATAATAATAATAGGTTAGACGTTATGACTATCTTCACCAATGTTATTTGCATGCCCCAGTAATCAAGTCGTGTGTAATTTTTCTCATGTGACTTGTTTAATAATGAGTTGCACAAATGATTCCTCACTGAGCCTGTAAAAATAACAATCATGAATGTGTGCCTCTATGTTCTAATTAATTCCTGTATCCTATGAATACAGGTTGTTGTAAATGGAGCATTGTCGTGCAACATATTGCATCTTTTCCCCTTCCTTTTTTAGTTCCTTATGCAAGTAGAAAAACTTACACTAAATGTTTCGTAGTTTCAATCGTTCTACTGTTACAATGTACGTAGGAAAAACCAATAAAAGGATTGTGTTTTTATTTCCTTTAACCTTGCTTTAACCCTGTTTCAATTGCTGAATGTCATTGATTTTGAGTTTATACACTTAGGGCAGGAGTAACAAGTTGCACTAATTATGTTTGTATACTGCAGTACTGACATCTATCACAGCATTACAAATGTTCTTAGTTGTTTATTCACCTTTTTGGCACTTTTTCATGACAGTCCCATTAAAGCCTTTTTAGTGAAAATTAGGGCGGTTTATTACGAAAAATATGTAATATTGTAGCCGGCTTTACCGTAAATACGGCTACGACCACAAATTCCTTTTCTTTTGCCTCCCTTCTTTGTTTTTATTTTGTTAAACCAGATTGGTCATGTTATGTTGTGAGTCTGGTATAAAATAAACCTTATCATAATATATAGGAAACCATAAACTATAAATTTGTTTTGTTTAATGATTGATTAATTATAGCTCCTGTATCGATAATAAAGTAAATGACACCCAAAGTATACAACCAATACCTATACCATGACTGTCTAACAATAATGTTATAGTATTATTGGTAGCTAGTAGATGGCTTTTATGATATCACAGAGCATATTACGCACACAATAACATGAAAGTGTTTTCTCTACAATTTTATAGACTGATTATTTAGTAGACACAGTCCAACACGGAAATCTTGCCAGTGCAATATCCACACTTTTTTAACACATGTCACGTTATTTTATAATTACCTTTAAACTTCGATGTCTTTAAATTGATTGGAATAAAATGTGGATGGATTGAGTCTGGTAGTGGACAGTTGCGAAACCTGAAAAGGAAATGGAAGAATTTTCTAGTTCATTTTTCTTTCATAGAAATTTAATTTTCATGAAATCAATCATTCTCCTACTGCAAAGCTAGACCTATGTTCTGAAGACATGTTAAGTGTTTTGAAGAAATGTGAAAGGAGCCGAGTGGGGACATAACATAATGTAGACATTTCATGTGCCTAACACTGTTTATTTATACCTACCAGAGTTCACGTAAATCCTTTGATTGTTCTGCATACTGTAATAAACCAAAAACATCTTCCTCTGTCAATTCTCTTCCTTCCTCTGTATCTAAGCTTATCTTGACTATTGTAGAAAGATTGCCCAAAGAATGACCAGAACGGAGGACAATGTTATCCTTATCAGCTTTACTGAAAGAATCATTCAGATAAAGATCAATAATCGGTATCTGCGGGAAGAACAAAAGAAAGATGAATCAATTACACAAGCAATTACTAACACGTTTTTGACTGTTCCTCTGTCCAGGGCTATGCATACTTACGCCTAGGTACTCTTTTTTTAAGGAAAAGGTGATGGACTCTTCAAGACTCAAAGTCAGACCGTTAAGAGCTTGAAAATATTTTTTAACCAGAATGGGTAGGTTAGGTAGTGTGACATAATGTAGTTAAGGAAGTGTAAAATATTGTATATTTGAAAGGGATGCGAAATATGATACACAAGAGGAGGTTTTGTTATGGTTAAATAGTGCAGCACCGTTGCATATGATTACAAACAATTTGACGGGGCAAATTGAAAACTGAAAACGAATGATTAATGCAGAAAGGGTCAAGGTGCATTTTAAGGCATATTTAGACTATAAATCAGGTCTATATAAGTAACCCTATGAAGGCAAGGCACTTCATATGTTTTGCCAAGTTGCACAAAGAGGGAGTTTACTCCAGTAGTAATGGCTCAATTGTCCCCTTTTCCGGTCGCAGGATGAGGGAACCCACCCCCTCCCCTTGCCTTTGCCCTTGCTACTGAAATAGTGGTTTTTGTTCCTGAAACATTGGCGTTGTCTCGTCCTTGCTATATGGATATTAAATTTGTTTCCTCTCGATATTAATTGCTATTAGCTGTTAGTACAGTATTCAACCATATTGGACAGTCCATTATTGATATTGAATCGCGCCCTCTGTTAATTTGACGCAATCTTACATTAATGTCCTGTCAACCAGGTTTTTTCAACTTATTGACGTCATATCATGAAAATTGCTACTCAGTGTATCTTGTTAGTACGAAGATGTATTTAAGTAAAGTTCTTTTTCTCTGTTACAACCCGAAGCAGTGAGGAAACTTGCACAATTAATGGAAAATATAATGATTTAAATTATAAGGCCTTTGTGTAGATCACTCAAGGTGTATGATATTTACGACATGTGCACCTTGTCTCGTTTATCTACACCCGAGTACTTGAACCGATATTGTAATGAAAGACATAATATTCCATTCAGTTAAAATGAGATATAAAACCAATTAAAACACAAACACCGTTATCGCTCTCATTTCTAAGGAAGCAGCTGTTTATATCGTAATTGATGAAATGTATACACAGAGGAAGTCTTACTTACATCACATTTAGATGCAATATCCAAGAGCTGAATAGAAGATCGTTGAAGCAGCTTGCTATCGCCATGGAAGAGCATAAACGTCTCGGAGCAGATCTCTCTTACACTTTTCTTGATGCCATCATCTATCTCTCCAGCTTGTTCCAGGATGCAGAGTATTGCAAACCTTTCACCGTCTTTTCTTCTTTTCAAGTATTCTATTATCTTGCTCCCAACTGTAGCGTCAATCCCACAGCTGAATCGATACAGGTATTGAAGATCGACTGGATCTATTTTATCAAGAATTGTCTTCACCTCAGTTGCATTTGTAGCAGCAACAACCTTAACCACCAATGCAAAAGATGCATAATATTCACAGAACAGCTTGTGATAGAACCTTGCTTCGGTCTTTGTCCGTATGTGGTTAGCTGCAGTCATTTCATTTGTGACGTCAGCTACTTCTTCTTCTACCAAGATACCAACTAAAATATAGTGATCATAAAACCCTTGACCAAGTCGTTTACCGAGTTTCTCCCTACCCCATGATAGTTGTTGGTTTTCGTTACTGAGGCCCTCAAACGCTACATTACTCAGTTCAGTATGCTCAATTTCATACTCACTCATATGCTTCTTTGTATTCTTATCCAGGGATTTCTTTCTCATGTGATCATGGAAACACTGTATCATGTGGCGAAAAAATTCTGTAACCGACTTGAATGTTTGAAAATATTCCTTTTCGTGAGTCATGTGAGCATACATAACAAAGAAGATAGGAACCTGACATAAGTCGTCAAGTATCGGGTTAGCTTTCAAAGCGCGCTTAATTTCCTCAACAATATCTTCGTTACCTCCAGCAATAGCCTTACGAATGTACTGATCACGTGCATTTTCGTCAAATCCAACTAATCTCACTCGCTTAGTATTATATCTGTCATAGTCCTTTGGAAGGTATCTGGTTGTTAAGGATACGTCAAAATCCTCAAACAGATCATTTGTAATTATTCGGTCTACGTCACTTCCTGTACATTTGTCTTTATCAGGATACTCGTCATATCCGTCCAGAAGTACCTCAACAGAATCACAACTTTCAATGATATTTTTAATATCACTGGATTTGATTCGCGGTTCGTCTGGTACCAAGAACAGTTTAATTGCTTTGTAGATAGATTTGACATTTCCAAGCTGTCTTAACCGGAGGAGAATCAGAATTTCTACGTCTTTCAAAGGTGAACCGTTTACACCGTTGCACCAATCATATGCAAGCTGCAGGGTTACAGTTGACTTTCCATACCCGGCCTCTGCTTTTATGATACGACGCGTGGATTTAATTCGGGAGTCTGTGAAGATATCTCTGTATGAATTCACACGTACCCATTCACCTTTATCTGCTGTTCCTCTAACAGAATAGAACTCTGTACCTCCTTCTACAAATACCTTATCTACACAATATAGTCTCTCCTTAATGTACGGTATTGGTTGGATAGCGTCGTATTGTGTTCTATATCTCCTTTTCAAGGCATTTACTAAAAGAGACTTTTTATCTGTGAAGAAATGCAAAAGTCGAATTTACGGAGGAAAGTTACATATTATGGCGTAATGTATGTACATACTCACAGTAAAAAAATCAAATTAAGATTTGTGTTTAAGTTCTAGGTCTGAGGCGTGATCCAAATCCTTAGACGAGTCTATCGAGAAGAACTTTCTCTTAGTAGTACTACCAGATATGAAATTGTTGTGCTTACTTTAGTTCTTACAAGCAACCTAGTACAACTGTTCTGATGATTGAAGATTGCGTGTGTAGGTAACCTAGACAATAACAAATAACGTAAAATTCGGAATATTTGGAGCTATTCTGGTCATTGCATATATACTAAACTAAGAGTTAAGTGAAAACGTAAAACTAAATTAGCATTCGGTTGAATAACTTTTAAAATCCCCTTTTATACTGTATTTCAATTCTGTTTTACTTTTCGTTTTCTTATTTTGAGGAGGCCGGGAAGATGTAAACTGGTAACACTATGGATCTGTGTTTGTTATTTTGAATAAGAAATGTTTCCATTGGGAACTTGTAACACAAACAATATAATCAATAGTAAAGTGAAATCAAGACGCTACATATAAGAAGCAATGCCTACACCGAGAAATAAGTGTGTATTAGGAATCCGAAAACATTGTTCAAACTTCCTGAGAAACTCCATCTAACAATTCTACAAATAAATGTGATTAGATTTCCAAAATTTGGAACATAAATATTTCCCATTATATTGCTATAAGTGTCGTTCGTGACTAGGTGAATGATTTCTTAGAATACCGTTGCAAGAAAATGCAATGGTGCAATATATTGTTGAATAACATTAGAAAAGAATGAATAACATAGGGAAAATGTAATAGTTAAATAAACTAATATTTTGAGTGCGAATTTAAAACATATTAATACTGTCAACAAGCTAGTACAAGTTCATAGTTCTTTGAGCTTTACCCTCCAAAACATAAACACAAACTAATTAATTTATTAGGAAAAAAGTGGCTATCAAAGGGTTTGGAAATATATCGTCGTTTTACATATGAATGACTTTTCCTACGTTGAAGAAGTATTTAGGAAACAAGGTTGAATTAGAAAACCAATCACATATCAAACATTTATTTAAAGAAATCACCACAATTCTTACATATACTTGAGTGAAAAGAAAGAGAAATTAATAGTAACAGAGATAACTAATATTCCCTTGACAGGACATGGTCATTTGAGCCCAACGCCATATAAAACAAACCTTGATTCTCGGTAACTGTTGACGTCAAATACTCATTTCTAACAACAAACTTAGGTTTTTCAATTGACTGCGATGACTTTGCAGAAGCTTGTGCGGCTTGAGCAGATGATGATTGTAACGGATCTTCATATCCACTGGCTTGTTCATCCGATGAATCCACCTCTAATGTTTCAAGCTTTGACCTAAGGTTTTCCATTCTCTTGAAATGTCATCACCGAACTGTGAAAGGATACATAAGTGTTACCATATAGATGATCTGTCAGAAGCTTTAATGTAAGTGTTCTATTTCCTTCGTCCCCTATGACAAAAAAATCCTACATATTCAGTTTGGCAATCGGGGTAACTAATCTGCAAGTAATCTGAAAAAAAACGAGAACTTTTGTTTCGGCGGTTACACAATTTCTTGGTGATATTAACTTACTATATATAGGAAAATGCTTAATTTGTTTAATGCAACCAAGTGCTGCTTAGGAACCAAATGTCTCTTACTACGGAAAACTAAAAGATTTCAAATAAAGTTGAACTATATGTACAACAGGAGAAAACATTTAACATTCCGCGTGTAGCTAACACGCGACCACTAAGACTGTTTGTACTATGCCTCACAACAATAAAAGAGATATATTTCATCAGACCACTAGAACTGTTATCTGATTTATAGCAATCTCTATTTACAAAAAGGTAGACCTTCGGACTGACACGATAGGATGTGGTTGAACTTGCTAATTTTCTGTGAATATAATTATTTCTTTACTTATGTGTATGTAGGAGGGGCGAGAGTGGGTGGTTATGAATTATTACCTTAGAATGGGTACGTTATGCTACTATTCTAGTCAGTGTACTCGAGATCCATAATATTGACATTTCACATAAAATACCTAAGATTAGCGAAAACTTGCAACCCAATGATGTACTTTTTATGCGAAGTTATTATTTTCTGTGAATGTTTTCCTTTGAATCAGTGTCAAATGAAGGCAATTCACTGACCATCTTTTATGCGGATACCACGTTGTCAAAAACATTTCTTTATTAATATACATGAAGGGAGGTATTACTGTCAAGTGCATTACTGAACCACTTTCTGATCTCAGCAAGATAAATGCAATTTGCTCATTTACATTACTACAGCAGATACGCCTTTTTTTGGCAATAATGTGAGCAAAATGTAAAAGTGAAGCCCCTCAGTCCGTTGACTATTTGTAGCACACAATATCATGAAGAAATTTGGCCCAAAAATTTAGGCGAAATTAGTTCTTTTGCAAAATGAAGTTTAGTTGAGAAGTTGAGTTATATTATCAGAGAAAACGATTGAGTGATATCGCGATAAGTATTATATTATGCTATTTGTATCTAGTTCAATCGAACAGATCAAAATCAATCATTTAGCCAACAGATATTTGTCATGAACATGTTCTTATCTGATTTATATTTAATTGTTTGCTGCAAACAATCTTTCTTTGAACCAAATACAGTGAATGAGGATGACTTTTCGGTTTAGGCTTATTAGGATTTATAGGAGAGGGCCTTAACCGGGTCCATTGAAGTCGGCTCCTTGAAGGGGGGTTTGGCGCATTTGAGGTATATGTAGACTATATATCAGGTCTTTATTAGTATCCTATTAAGGAAAAATTCTTTTTCAAAATGAAGTTTATGTTGTGTGCAATTAATGTTGACAAAAATACAATAAATAACAGTCATTTGAGAAGTTAAGTTATATTATCAAAGAAAACGATTGAGTGATATCGCAATAAGTATTGCTGCAAACAATCTTTCTTTGAACCGAATTCACTGAATGAGGATGACCTTTCGGTTTAGGCTTATTAGTTTAGGCTGACAGAGAAATGATTCTAATGGTAAACTAACATGCTAACCACTCATAAGTAAAAGTGAGACGACTTGTATGGTTTATTGCGAAAACATAATTTGCCGACGTGTTCTAAATGGAAATAATGATTCTATCAGTATAGAAAGTATTAACACTACAATAAAACTGTACGTAAATATGCAACAAAATAAATAGTTTCAGTCTATAATGAAACTTGTATTATCAACACTTTTCGGTCACTTCTGCCATAGTGCTAGTTTGTTCTTCTCAGTTGCGTTGGCATTTTCAAAATTTAAAATATGTTATGAAGCATAAACAGCATGGTGTTAAATATGCATGACATATCGTGCTTAACGTTTACGAGGTTGCACTGCTGTCACATCACTAGTGTAGCAATAAGACCATCATAGCACATAAATGTTCATGTATACATAATTGCATACATGTCATAAATAGTGTCCAGTAGAGTTTTGCTTCATTTATTTCTGCCATAACAACACAATGATGTGCATTTGTCAATACATAGATATAACAATAAGGCGGCGGGACCAGCAGAAAGATAACTTTCGAGTCTGATCACTTACAAAGTAAAACGAGAAAATGAAAGAGTTCTTAAAGTCCATCCACACAAAAATTCGAGTGAAATCCTGCTCATCTAGACATCTCGACGTCTAAAAGATGACGAATAAAACGAAAACTAAAACATTAATTTGTTTTTATGTTAACGGGTTATCCAAAATCAGACGTTCCCTTTAAGTTCTGTTAACGCGCATCAAAGCGGTAACAATTGAAGTGCGACGTCATTGACGCTCCTTCACAGTAGTATCATGAGGCCATGTGATGAAAGTTTGAAACTATCAGATCGTTTATCATGCAGCCTAGGAAATTGGGAAGCATATATGCTAACTTTACAAAGCAAGTGTCTAGAAATTCCTTGCATAACAAGTGTGTCAGACCAGGACAATGGGCATAGTTAACGAGTTTAAAATAATCTCATTGAGAACACTGTTGGATAGTTTCAGCAATATATTTACTTACCTTTACTATGAAGGATTCATAACATAAGTCGAAATAAATCGACATCCTTTAAATTAAAGAGGTTCCAACCATAAACAGTTTTCATGTAGTTACAGGCAAAATGGCGACGTCTTTACAAGTGGTAACACTGAGTGCTCAATGCAACGGCGTATAGCGTACGTGACTCGCTTTCGACAATTCATCTCAGTTGTGTTTGCTAATTACAACCCATATCGGATATTTCAGACTCAGTTGTTTACATATGTTAAATTAGACAATCAAAGGTTGTGATTTAAACACTTTGTGTGTGCTTACTAATTAGTATAACTGCAGTCTGTTTTAAAGTTCTGATTTCAATAAACACAGTTAACACATATGACTAATACAATCTAAACCTGAAACATCCCATGCAATTTATTTCATTTTGATTAATAAACCTTGTAAGCAATTACACACTATATTTAGTTAAAATATTTAGTTAATACATTGCCCACCGAGCTTATATAGGATCAGTTTACCATGTGCACAGGCATTTACGTTCATATATGTGATTGCATGCGTGCAGGATGGTGGAAGGCGCGATAGAGACACTTTTCAAACGTTTTGACTAGTGTAAGTAATTGCTTTGAAATTGTTATCCCTGCACTCCAATCTCAAATAAAATCGCTTGTTCGTACATCCTCTCCCTGCTACCAAGTATATGGTCAACATGTCAACGAATATGTTCAAATTGTAGTGTTAATTTCAGTAGTCAGATGAAAAATCTGCAACGTAACCAAATTAACAAATTTTTGACAAGATAATTTGCAGCCCAATAAGTATAGATGTACTCGATACCTATACCTATTTTCAATGTTTCGGTTCTTTTTGATTTTCATAATTTTCCTTTACGATTTTCAACAAAGAATGTTATTGCACATAATTTGAATGTTTTGTTCCTTTTACTATGTTTTATATTAACATAATTAATTGCTTCAATTGAATGAATCCATTGGACCATGAACATGGTTATGGACTATACAGAACAATTTGACACATCAAGTGTGATGTATGTATAACAAAACTACATTGTGAAATCCATGTTAAACTGTGTATACTGCATTACTCTTCAGTTAAAGAGACAGCTACACAGGGATGAATAGTCTATGACAGAGATATGTATTGATTCTCAACATGGAGACCAGCGATGTATGTAACCGATGGAAGGGGACTATCAAACAAGCAAATGACGCAAAAGTGTATTCTTGTTACCATTGTTACCGTTGTGGTTAATAGTTTACCTTGTAAGCAGGAATAAGTTAAGCTATCATTATCCTAACATTTTTATTTAACGAAGGAAAATAGTATGAACATTACATACATTAACTAACCGACGATGAAAAGGTCAAAAATGAGATATTTCATGTCATATTTTATATTTCATGTCATGATAGAAGTGCAGTCTGAACTTCTTTGTTAAAATCTTTTTCCAAGTTTATCACTTTCCTTTTTTTAAACCTTTCTTTTACAAATAACTGCAAATTTGTTCCAATGAAATAGGACTCACAGCAGATTGTTTGTTTCCGTTAAAATAAAATCCGAACAATTGTTCAAATAGTCCAAAACCATTCTTAGAGAGTTTGGCGTCAACCAAATGATCATATGAATCCAAAATTACCAGGATACTTTAAATAACTGCGTTCAACGTCTAGAAATGCATTTTTTATGTGATTTTACTTTAAAGTAGCATCATGGAAAATTTATTAAATCAATGCTGGGCGCCTGCTATAAGGTACCACTAGTAATATCTAAACCATATTCATGCATCTACATTAAGCTAAAAATAGAAAGGATACATATACTCGTCCCATGATTCTGGTAATTATTTCCAACTAGTTAGGACTAGTTGATCATGTTGAACACTAGTTTAAAAATGTATCGAAGCTGGTATGTTGCTACTTTTTCACAGTATCCAGTGGCCTTATTATATGTATGTATTATAGTAACTACTTAGACATTTGTTCGCAAATAATCAAATTCCCTCATATAAGGTATAACTTTAGATACTGTGAAATTTCAGGCGCCATTCATTATACTATCATAGGCATTATATTTAACGGGAAGTTTACAATACGTGTGTATAGAACGACATACGAACCATCACCAAGCTGTACAGGAAAGATTAATATAATGGGTCAGCATTCATATGCAATACGGTGTAATCGTCATCATCCTCGGGAACCTCCTCCAAAGTGAAACATTTTGGATACGTTTAAGTCAAATTAGCTACACCAAGTATGGAAATATAAAAAGTATTTATATGTGTCTTTCACTTGAATCTACTTAACAGGCTCATTTGCATTGAGTGAAAGAACTTTTTGTCTGCAAAACATTGGATGCCAAATTAAATAACTCCCAGCCTAAAGAATTCATCAAAAATACTAGTTCCTTCTCTGATGTTGAGTTAAAATGATTTATCTTGGATCTTAGTTCTAGCGTTATAAGTCTTGTAAATTGTTATCTAGAAGGAAGCTCATTCTGTGTGATACTTTTAATTTTATAAATGTGTTACGACATATATTCAGTACGTCGAGATTGTAACTTCAAGGATAATTATTCCAGTCTTCTTTACACCAGTGTCTACCTGAACATTTTGTTTTCCATGTTTTGTTAGTTACTGTTGTAGCCTGACGTGTGCATGCAACTGCTTGTATTACCAGCAAGTTAACTGTTGAAATTTGTTTTACGAATCGCGGTTATTTTACGGACTTTTGTATTGTGTAAATAATGTAAACTTGTATGTTCTGTTAGCATTCCCAACAGCCCGATGTGTATCTTTACACAGAAATGCTACATATGCAATATGTGGGTTATGTCTCTAGTGTTGTCTGCTCCAAATAATGTAAAAGAGCAGACAAACCGAATCGATGCTAGCCGTGCCAGCCATACATTTGTTGTTAACTTCCTTCGTTTATAATTTTCCCAGGTAGATTTCCATTGTTCATTTGCATATATTTTCGAATAGTTCACTCTTTTTATATGATTGAATGTGGATCTCACAGAAGGAAGGGGCGAATGTTATTTTTAATTCGTCTGGTTTTGTTTCACTAAATCGCTCTGATTAGGTATCAAGCTCACTAGCCTACGCTATATCCGTACTTGCCACCGCCAGTGACGTTCAAAGTCGCACAATGTATGTACTTGAAACACAAGGACTGAGTAAACCACCCATTAAGTAAACATACTTACTAATAGGTAAACTTTTAAGACCTCAATGTTCCTATCTTGTGTACATCAAATTGTTTTCTCCTAATGATCGTCCTTTGGACCGAATTAATTGACTCGTAATGAACTTTCTGTTGTTGTTGTTAGTATATGAAGCCTGGGGATGGCGTCGTGCTACCGGCACTTATCTATCTGTTATTCCCCTTATACGGTTGTACAAGCCTCAGCTGATGTTTGTTATATAAAAACAAAAGTTGATCATAGCTCTGTGATCAATATTAAAGTAAAGTCATCTTTCATTAAATATGCTTCAATGTCACAGTTTACAATTATGAACATCATTATGTTAAATATGTATTACACATGGTGTTCAGCTTAAAGAATTTTTACGCAATGAGGTTGTAATATATCACTTCCATAATGGTGTAAGATTCGAAGATTCACAGTACATTTGTCGAAAAAAAAACAATGAAGTTAATTAGTCTCTTCTTTGAATAGATTATTATCGATATTTCATCTGCATCAGGTTCATATAACAATTCACCTATAAGCTATAAAGGTTTTCAAAGCTCTTCAGATAGATAATGTCAGATAGCAATAGTTTAGCAGTAGTAAAATACTCACAATGTTAATTAATTTCCCTCTCACTCCTCTTCCCCTCACACTTGATACATAAGAGTACCGTGGGATACTCGTTCATTCAAGGCTTCATTTATTTTCATTCGTATTTTTGGTAGCTATTGATGCATCGTTCTATTGTAAATCACAAGAACGCCTGGGCAGGCCATTTCAATTGTCCCGGGTTATGGATCAGAAAAATTAATTTAAACGGTTCATCCAAATCCCCTTTCTTCACACCCCGTTAAGTATTGTCAGGCTAGTATAAATATTGCACATATGGGATTGACAATAGAGGGGAAATTAGAGACTAGTTCTGGCTGTAAGAACATTCAATTCGCATACATTACCAATGAATACTTCGGCCTCACTTAATTCTACATTACTCCTTTTTTTTGGGGGGGGGGGACTTTTAATACAATCGTGGGACTGAGGTAGCCGATTTGTTAGACATGGCGGGGGAGGCATGTGACCTTACTAAATGTAATTTATCTAGTAAATGTATAGCGTTTTAATTGGACTATTTTACTATTTTATATCATTTGCGATATTTGACCTCAAAATATGGAATTATTAAAGAGATGAGTACTGATTAAATGTGATTGCTATAGCTAAAAAAACATTATTAAGGTAAGTGAAAGGCAAAAAAAAAAATGTAATTCATTTTATTATTCTCCAGCTTAAAATGTTGAATGTAATGTTAGGAACGGATGTTCTGAAATTATAGCCATTGCAGGAATATAATATCTGACAATGTTCATGTATGCTGTATGGTAAACAAAACTGGGATTCCAGAACTGTTATTACTGTTGCGATATATTTCTTGAAGAGTTAATTAAATGATTGGATAACATTCTGACGTAATAGAGCATCTTCCACAATGTCTTTTTAATATACTTACCTTACTCATTTTTTGGTAAAATATTTCTACACCACTACGTCATGGGTTCTTCATAGTTAGCTTTAATATTTTACCACTGAAGTAGTAGCAGGGGTGGAGATGAAAGGATAGAGGACGCCCGTTGGAAGGCGAGGGTAATCAGGATAATGTTTCTGTCCCCATCCTGCTATTGTGACAGAGGTGGCTCTTTTGAGTTGCTGAATAATTCAGATGGCTCATTTACATGGGAAACAAAATTACCACGCTGTATTTTTTTCTTGGTATATTTCGTTTATATGGCTACCTTTTTCGTAACTTTTAATGAAATAGCTTTACTGTAACCTTTCATGTAATTATTAAATGGTCTACTTTTCTGAACTAATTGTGAGCACGAAATTTTTTGAACGATTGTATAAACATTTAGATATTTTGCAAAGAAGTAAAGGCAGGCCGACACTGCACCGACCCGACGCAACTCACCGGGACTAATCATTAGAGATGAGTTTGAGACAATCGTGTCCACCTAGATGGGTCGGCGTGGGGTCGCAATCATATCGTAAATTAGCCGCACACTAGCCCGACGACACAAGTTAATGTCCTGCACATCAGTCTACTTGGGGGCCGCTATTTTAACTATCTAAAACCATCACCTAATTTAACAACTCTTCCTCCTTGGATATTCTTTAGAATCGGATCGAAGTCGGGTCGTTGATAGCCGCTTACTGTCACGACCCGACCAACTACGGCGCAACAGCTCCCAATGACCCGAAAAAAAAAACATCAAACATTGTTGATATGCCCGATTTGGTCACGACTAGGACCGACAGTCGGATCGTGGCTGGGTCAGGAGTACAATTTCCCGAAAACTGGACCGACTCGACTGATTTTTTTTCCTCGCAGTTGCGTCAAATTGCAGTCGGGTCTGAGGAGAGTGCGCCCGTCTTCAGGCTCGAAGTAATTACGTTACGAAACATTTATGACAGAACCACTTTCATTGTCATTAAAGTCTCTGTTATTCAGTTATAAGGGTTTTAATTAATCGTTATCTAATGTTTGTTTCCTATATTGCTTTGCGTTTTGGAATTGCTTTAAGTATTCCTTTCACTTTCTATTTTAACAGAATATATGTGCCCCCTTTTTGTTGTATTCTTGATCAAGCGATTTGAGATTGTTATTGATGTAATGGGTAATAAAGAATTAAACAATTACCTTTAGCTTATGACATAAGATATAAACTTGTTACCCCATGAACTGGTATTGCTCTCAAACGCGTTATATCCTTTACATTACAGGTAAACTCGGTTGATTGAAGGTGAGTGTGCGCCGTTGGTGCTCTAGTTGTAAAGACTAAGTAAGAATCATGTATATTTGAATTTCAGTAATAGATTACTTACCATAGTATCCAGATCCAAGATCGAAATAATTTTTTAACCGTTACATCAAAGACAAATTTCAAATATGAAGTCCCAAATATGAACAGCTTTCATTCAATTACAGGAAAAATTGCGTCTTCCAAACCCGACTTGAAGTTGCATACGAATGATATTTCAAATACAGTTGTTTGCTGTAGGTTAATTGGCACGCCAACGTCCTACAATGTAACGTTAATTTAAGAAACTGGTGATTGTTTGTCCAGTCTTGTGATTGAATACGAATCAGTTTAATTGTTGTCTGTATTAAAGTACATAATTCACGTGACTCTGTACTGTCTACAATTCATATCTGTTGTAATTTTCAACATAATTCATACCTGGTACAATTTAACTAATTATTTGCTTAAATTAATGTGTCTATTTCTACGAAACTTGCCCTTATTTCCCTCTTTTAAGTATATAGCCACGTGGAACGTGGAATTAAATGACCTATCGACACGAAAGCCAAGCAACATTTTCACACCCTGGTTAATTTATTATTGGGATATGTAATACGATCAAATTTCGATTACAAGCTAACGTCGTCATGTTACTATGGAAGCGTTTCAATGACAATTAGTTAATGACTAGTTAACCGATAACAAACAACAAAAACAGTGTACGGTATTCCTTCAGTTTAATGATTTGGAACTAAAATGAATCACTGCCTCCGTCACCACTGTATGATGTACACTGTAAAAAAAAATCGTAAACGTTTTCTTGAAAATGGTTTAAAGTTGCTGCAACCAAAAGTCGGGTTTCCTCAGATTAATCCATAAGATGTTGACCGTATCTTGGTTAAACGTTAATCCTGTTTTGCGTGTTTCATCAATATTGAGTTGCTGCAACCGAAAACGGTGTTTTCTCCTTAAAAAAGCAAGTGTTTCCTGAAATATTATCACTTTTAGAGTTACCTTCAACGGATTCAGTTTTAGTCTACCTAATTTTAGAATTTAGAGATTATCTTTCAATTATCTGTTCAGAATACTATTGACACAGTACATATACTTGCATGAAAATTATGTATATTATGGAATTCTCTGCCTTTTAAGACTGATGTACAGAATAATAACAATGAATAGTAAGAGCTGTGAGACTGAAAATAATACAAACTTGATTTTAAAGTAAGAAATATTTATTAAAACCCAAAAAATAATACCATGCAAAGACTATCAATGATAATTTAAAAATGTAGAGTTTAGGATTGTATATGTATCACTAAAGATAACAACACATGGAACAAGCACCTATATGTGGTAAAGGGTGGGCTGCTTTTACAAGTGAAACTTAGAGAGTGAGTTTGAAACTGACAAAATTGGTTTCCAGTACTTTTCTCCTTATTTTAACTCCGACCACCTTTAGCTCTAACACCCATCTTATATACATGGCTGAGTAAAATCGTTCCAATGACATAATTTCATGCCTTGGCAGTGTCAGAATAAAGGGACTGTTAGCATTACACCCCTCACCCATAAAGAACAAAAAACGAATTCAACAAGTTAAAAATAATCAACTACAAATTATAAAGATAAGAAGAGATAAATCAATTTCAATTTAATAATATACAAACATTCATGTCTAGTATTATTTAAAGAAAAATACAACATGAAAATCCCTTAAAATGAGGTGTAGGATGCGGTGATCATACAATCAAGAATTTTAAAAGAACTTCTTGATTATAACATTGATTCATCTCAGGTCACCTTATCACACCCAAATCTCACATCTAAACACCTACTATAGCATGTCATGCCTAACCAACAATTGTTTTCTTATTTACCCAAGATTACATGTATACAAACACTATCATTTGAAGCAAGAACAAACAATCAATTACAATTAAAAAATTCATAAAGATTATGTGTTAAAGCATTATTTAAATGAATAAACAAAATGAAAAAGCTCCATATAGGGTGGAGGGTGGGAATGACAATACCACCGAACACTTTATAAATACCACCTGTCTACTCACAACAATTTTCCTAGTTTAACCAAGAGTATACCTTCTCCCCATAGAAAAAATAGGTGTATACAACAAAGTATCATATGAAGCAAGAACAAACAATCAATTACACTTTAAATATATACAAATATTATATGTTACCGTTATTTGAAATAATTAATCTCAACACCACATAGCATCCCATGTGTACTGTCAGTCTACTAGCAACGATTTACCTAGTGATCCAAGAGTGTAACCCCTGCCCCAGATTTAAAAGCATATTTAAAGGGCTTTTCCCATTGAGGAATATATTTTCAACAAAATACAAATTTGCTACCTTCTCACCCCCTCAAAAAATGTTTTAAAATTTCATTTTTCAATGCATTACTTTTTTATCAGTAACTCCCAACCTAATGAACGATGCTGAATCTACACCAGGCCTAGCAAAGAATTCCAAATCTTTAAAAAAAAACATGCAGTTAGATTGTGCTTCCAAGCTTTCGTATAGTCGCTTTTACATGCTAATTTTCTTTCCTGCTATCGTATAGTATAGTCCATGTGAGACCGCTTGGGGTTAATCATCTATTGGCTAGCAACTTTTGTTACAAAGGCTACCAACTTAGCTGGTACCTTTTTATTGTCAGTGATTTCAAAAATCTCCTTTTGTACATATGTAAATGTACAGTTACATGATCTCGGATATTCAATATTGACAACATAAAACATACTACTGAGATGAATGAGACTGTACACAGAATCACCTTCCTTGACCACTTGGGACTCAGCAGCAATGGCACATGTACTTTCACTGATTATAATTTTTGGGGTTGACACTGACTGCAATCTTTTGAAATTCGTTTGAAGTCTGAAATGAATAAAAACAATACATACAAAATGTCATAATGCAATGGGTTTATAATGACAGGATAAGACATATCTTTCTCTTTGCAGTGCATTACACTTGGTCCATGCGTGGACAATTATCCTTCCCATACCCCATATGTGCGCATCCCTATATGACTTGGTGCTTCTATGGTACGTTTTACCCATAGTAAGAGGATATACAAGCAACTAAACTTTAATCATAAAATGGGATGTAGTTCTTGTTGTCATGCTGGAAGACTATAAATAAAGAAATACGCAAGAAAGGTTATGATTTACACACAAACGCTTTAAGTCATTGAGAAGTTGACTACAATGGATGCAATAAGTATATTGTGAAGGTGGAAGGGGCTTCAGATGGTTAATCCCACCCTGAATCTACACCTGCATAAGATATGCTATTTTACTCAGAACATGAAACAGGTGATACCAAACATGCTATGATCACAAATATTCTTTTTCAACTTTGATCTTACATTTGTGTAGGAAACGAAGTCTTCTTCATTTTCCCGTAGCAGCAGTGGTAGCAACTGTAATCCTGCTTTATTCTGTTCCTCTCTTCTGTCTACCTCAGAGCTTCTAATATTCATGGAATAATAACAATGGTGAAGAACACAATATGATAGTTTGCATTATGCATAGTTTTACGTTTGATACACGATTCATGATTTTAAGGAGGGTAAAAAATAACATAAGTACATGCAATGAACATAGCAGCAGGTTGGCACATGAAATAAAGAAATGTGGTCTTTGCCTTTGTAACGTTTTGGATTTCCTCAATCGAAACAAAAAAGGACATTTTTGCACCCTTAGGGGACTAATATTTCATGTAAGGGATGATAGGTTTTTGAAAGGTACTAGATCTGTTTGTGATTTAGAAGATAAAAATGAACGCAAAAGAACACTATATTACGCATTCCTATTTATTTACCTTTGAACGGTTTCTTGGGGTCTCTGGCGGGTATAGTCTGTCCACACTGGAGTGGGGATCGTTGGGAGCGTAAAGCTTTTGAAGGGGGCATAAGGCTAAACACCCAAGCCGGTGACAGGACAAAATCCCTCCGGACAAAATCCCCCCAAGCCAAAATCCCTCCAGGACAAAATCCCCCCAAGCTCTCAGTGGTTCCCGGACCAGTACCCTGACCAGTACCCCGACCATACCCCGACCGGTACCCTAATAGTTAGCCTGACAGTTATCCCCACCAGTACCCCCACCGGTACCCCCACTGGTACTCTCAGTGGTACCCCCACTGGTACTCTCAATGGCTCCCTGACCAGTACCCCGGCCCGTACCCCGGCCCGTACCCCGGCCGG
>JAIPMN010019397.1:0-11905 GCA_020650975.1 Apostichopus californicus
ATATATAAATATGTATTAGTTATTCAAAACGCCGTTAATGTATGTAGGGCTAGAGATGTATGTTTCCTCCTTGAAGAAAGACTTCATGATGACGTCATGGCTTATTGTATTAACTATTATAACTGTATAACTTTGTGTCGACATGTTATCAAATAGATTTGATAAGTTTATAGCATCGCCTTAAAGTGGCTTTGTTATCACTATTCTATTCCTTAAAACGAAGTAAATAATGTATTCCTTTTTCTGTCTATGCTTTTGTTGAGGGTAATGAGTGGCAGTTGGGGGGGGGGGGGTTGGCCACATTAGATGAAGATCATACTACGTTTTCTTTTGTTATGAAGGTTAGATTTGTTTTCAGTTGCCTATACGCTTACTATATATTTTATTTCAGTGCATATATAGGTAACGACATATGGTAGTTTGTTTTTTTCTCTGGCGAGGCACCCCAGGACCCCTCCACGTGGAATTCCGATTCAACGACCACAGGGACAACCCCTTCTTTACAGAAGATGTACAATACAACGTTTATCTTAGAAAAAGAAAAGAAAACCAAGAATTAGATCAATGTTTCATACTGTTGGTAGAAATAAGCTGCTTCTCAATATTTTGTTCACATGGTGGATTGAAATGTATCCAATTTTGAAAGACCAAACCCTCCCTCATTCCTAGAAGAGGATCACACTCAGTATCATGGTGTGTGGTATCATCATTGTCATGACAGATGTGTTTAAAATCTTTACTTTATTCTATTATAATATTCTCGTTGATTTATCCTTCTTTTTTTTTTACTAGCAATATCCTTTGGATTTAGAATTTTATCAAAAGTTAAATTTCCTGAAGAAATTCTCTAAATTGGAGAAGAAACTAGTATAAAGAAAAACACTGCAAAACATTACAGTATACTTTTCATGATAACATCATTCACTCTGCTGTTGTCAGATGGCTCCACAAAAAATAAAAAAAACATTCATATCTTTCGCTACACATGCATATTGAAACCATTGATCAGCATGGGTTGTATACACAAAGTTTTTCGTGTAGGAAAAAAAACTCTCAATATTTGGCAGATTTTATATCGGTTCTTTTCGTCCTTTTGACGGTTGTGGGTTAGCAAAATACTTTGTCAAACCGTTTTAGAAAGGTCCTTTTTGTGTACATTTGACTCTATGAATAACGGTTTGCAGAAAATTATGTTCTGCCGCGTCTAACTCACAAATCGTCAAAATTTGACAAAATTTGACAAAACTGCAGTCGAGTCTGAGCGAACTTTACTTCTCCCCGTATTCAAGAGATATTTTTGAACAATGGAAGGTCCTTAGATGCGATCTGGTGCAATTTGTTGCCAGTTTCATCATTATCATATGATCATATTATCAACAGATTTTGTTTACTGTTTGAATTCTTTTACATGTTCTTTTACGTAATATATCAGAAAGACAAACATAGTGCTCTTTTACAATTTTTCCAGAAGGATTATTCTTGTTTATTGTCCAATGTCTGGACTTTAATACATTTGACGAACTTAACTGATGGACAATATAAACTTTCATATTTTGTAAGACAGCCAGATTTGCAGTGGCCTAAAAAAAAATATATTGTTATCGCCGTGTATTAGCAGTGTAATAATTATTTATAGGAAGTGCGTATCACGTACGATTGCTAGCTTATAGCTTCATAACCTGATGCTCGTGCAACAACTTAGGAAGAATCATAGAAAGAATGAGAACGAACGTTGTCGACGTCGTTGTGCATACGGTTCGTGACACTCCATCGAGTGCGGTTAGGTAGGCAATATGTATTTTATTATGCAGTGGCCAACTGTATAGGTTTGATATAGGCTATAGGCTAAATTAAGCTAATTGCATCTGCCAAACTAAGTAGGTAGTTGAATCAGTAGGCCTGAATGTTATTACGATTATAATCGAGTTAACGGAGCTGACGAGTATTCAAGATCAAAAGAGCACTGACAAAATACCATGCTAAAAAAACAACATTTTTTAAACATTTTTTCGACACTCAGAGGGGGGGTGGGGAGCTGTCGCTCCCCTGCTCCCCCTGGCTGCGTCCCTGGTATATCCTGAACTAACTTGAAGCTAGCGAACATGGTCGACCCACCCAATAGCAAAATTAATACATAAATTATCCGAATTGAAGCTGGCGAAAGTTGTATTTTTTTTAGAGTATTCAAAATCATACGAAGTTTTGTATGGTGGAGTATAAGGATCGCGAGATACAATTTCTCAATGTGACGAGGAAAACGTGGTAAATATGACTGATTAAAGGTCAATTTTGATCGAAAATTTTATGTCACTCACAAATTACAAGAACATATGAAAATAAGAGTGCGACAGTCAGAAAAATTAGAGTGCGACAGTCGGAAATTCCGAATTGAAGCTGGCGACAGTCGGAAATTCCGACAGTCGGAAATTCCGACTGTCGCACTCAAATTTTCCAACTATCGTCATTTTTACCAAGATTGGGAGGGTGAGACACCCCCCACACCCCCCCCCCCTCTAGCGACGTCCCTGTATATAGATATATATCAAAGCAGACATTGTCTGCTCTCTTCTCATTTATAAATAAATATGATTGGACAACTTTCAACTCCGTCAAAATAAAGACCAATCAAATTTCTCCTTCTGTATTAATCATCTTTTCTTGTGCAAGCCGCTGGCCTTCAAATATGTTGTGTGTGTGTGTGAGACGCATTACTGCAGTATCAATGATTAAACAATAAAGATAATTTCCATGGCAATAACCGTTGTGTACGTGAGCAATTTTAATACATCACTGTGAAGGCCAACGTATATTAAGCCGTATTTGTTGAAACCTTCCCGGTGACGATGACCTGCCCCTTGTTGCGCCCTCACAATCACCCATTTCCAATGAGACATGGGGATTTGTATAAGTTATCAATTGTGAGGTTCGATGCTCACCAAATACTCAAACAGCTCTGGTTTCGGCTTGGACTCTGCATATATCTCTTACCGCGCTTGAATTTTTCTGTATAGGTCTTCTGACTACGGACTCCGGAGAGCTTTCCAGTATTTAGGATGTACCCTCTTCAGGTGGAAAGCTTAGCCACAGCAACAAGTAGGCATACTTCGCTGCATGCATCTTCATGTAACACCTCAGCGGATACACGCTGCAGCATGTTGATCGAATCTCCCTTCAAATTGTTATATAACCGTGCGTAAAGCTGCATTCATTTATTACTACACATTGACAAGCACGATCTCATTTTTTCTTAATCCGTTACATTTTGGAGCGTTGAAAGCGTCCCTTTAATCTCGAAATTCGTATTCGTATTAATTTATAAGTCATTATTCTAGTTGGCCGCCCATAGATACAAACACACTTCTGTGAGCGGTTTTGCAAAGATTCAAACAGCAGTGGAGCCCACAGAAATCAATACATAAGAAACCATATCGCAACTGATGACAACAATACGCATTGCAGCTATTTGAAGGTCCCCGCGCCATCTTGGTACACCAAAACAGGACTCGCACAAAGGGTGCCTACGTTATAGAAGCGAGGTTTCGAAGACATCCTGATCTTACAGTCAAAGTATCTTTCATTTTAACATATAAAAACACTTGATGCACTAGATTAGCTCGCATTTTGTGGAAACATATATACTTGTTGAAATGAATTACATTTGATGGGCATTTAGCAGCTGGTTAAAGTGAGTTAAACAGTTGTTGAAACTTAAAAAATGTATAAATTTCTGTGGTGGAGCCCCGTTAGCGTATTTTTTTTTCCCAGGACGAACGTGGGTTCCAGGTTTTTCAGGAATTTACAGATTCGTTTGAAATCAGAGTTAGGGTTTAGAGAGTGGGTTAGGGATCCGATTTTTATGAAAATGAAGGATTGTCGTTCATAATCTGGGGTCAAAACTAGGAAAAAAGATTCAGAACATGTGTTTTGAAAAAGCATCACATGTTTGTAATCCAGGGATTTGATTGGCCAATGCCCACGTTCGTCCTGGGAAAAAAAAATACGCGCCCCGTTAGTTATAGTTTACGCTAGCGTTGATTGTACATGCGCTATCAATATAAACAAATAATCATATTTAAATGAAACATAATTGCTAAACGGCATGGTAAACCCTGAGTATAATTTTCACGGGATTTTTGATAGTGTTTTAATAGTAACAAAGTTCTAAACTGACTTCCGTGTGCTAGTATCTAACGCCTGGCCATTCCTGTATTATCAAGTCTTTGCCGCAGAACTTACCTGTCAGTATAGTAATTCCGGTTGATACGTTAACCATATGCCTAGGAGCAAATGAATAAAATATCAATGCAAAGCTTAGATGGGTAGCATATGTTCACCGTGCTAAATCTAACTTTAGGACTAAGGTAACAAACAGTAACATAACGTAACAGTTACAGGCCTAGGCTCAGTTAACATAGGCCTAACACTAGTGACAATAGTACTGAGTAACAGATAGGCCTAGGCCAAACCCACTATAGCCTTAGGGTACACAACAACTTACTTAAGGCTACATTAGGCTACATTTTATACATTCATGCCAAGCATTTAATTGTCCTGTGTCAAAGGTCTAGGTCCACATTTCAGTAGTACTTGACCTAAGCTAGAATTCTACTAGGCTAGTTCTACTGTAGTACTAGCCTAGTTGTACTACTACTAATACTGTACTACTATAGCCTCTACCTATAGCTGGGAAGGTACTGTGGGCCTTCACAAATCACAATACGCTTTATCTTTAACAAAAATAATAATATATTTCACCTCTGAAGTAGATCCTGCTAGGATTAAAACGTCAGGCCCACTAACTTTTAGTTTTACACGAAATAATATTGGCATAGATGATAGAACTAAACTTAACTTTACTAAGTTATGCTAGATCTAATGGACATGCCTATCTGTTTGACCTACAGTAATTTAGAAATTTAACTTTAGCATGGCCTAACACCTGTCGGTAGAAGAACTGTTGAGGTTCACAATACATATTTCAACACAGTTTACTATAATAAATGGAATGAACATGAAATTCATGAGGTTGATTTCTGAGGAGAAACAGTTATTATTTTAATATTTTTAGCCTAGGCCTATATGTTTTGATACACATTGACAAATACAATATTTAGGTAAAGTTTAGAAATATAGAGCTCTAGGGATATTTCTTCACTCCTTATATTAGACACAAAGGCCTACTGTAACAGTTGATCTGGATAGAGATGATTGTGGACCTAATTTTACAAATTTGCATCATCTATTGACTTCATGTTTGTGATTGAAAAAGCAAAAAACACTTTAAGAGGCTTGCTAGTGCAATTGAAGTGGGGCATCCTTTGTGTTGCTATGATGAAGACCACATGAAATCTCTCAATGTGAGCCATGCTATGTTCCTCACTGTATTAGGTGCGAGGAAAAAAAAGAAAGGAGAATTCCTATTAAGGGTGAAAATAAAATCATGGAGGGAGGGAGCCGGGATATGTCAAAATTCCTTGATAAGAAAATAATATTATTTGTGGTAAGGTGTGTATTACTGTTAAAGTTCAATAGTCTGGTTTCTAATGTTTAAAGGTAATTTTTTTCATAGTTAAAATTCCTAATGTATGTTGAAAGTGCAAAGTGGATTTGTGTCTGTTCTTAAACAACAGAGGTACTGTATATTATTTGAAGTAAGTTTGAAATTGCAATACATGCAATGCCTTTCAATTGATGCTGAAGAACAATAATTATGTGGCTATTAGATATCTCTGTACAAGGTCTGTATGAACATTGGCATGTCACTTAAAGGCATTGAAGACTCGCCCCAAACCGCGTGCGGCCATCTGAAAAAGTTAACTTTCCGTTGCTTGCAAGTGACGTTTTGTTCGTGTCGCTACAAAATGCAGACAGTACAGTAATGAAATGTGATACCTTAATTGTTATCTTTAGCTGGACCTGAGATGTCCATCGCTGTATAGTTTGTACACTGTGCTGTGGGTATTGACCGCAGCTGTATGTACTGACTGTACACTAGTGTCTAATTACCGACGGTAGCAAGCTGTGTGTTTTTTTTTTCTGGGATCGATGGTGGTGTTTAACACTTCTGTTACACCTCATTCGAAACTAGGTCAAATTACCGGCATTAGACGTTTCTTTTTGCGCGAGTCTTCACATCCTTTAAAAACTGGTATCAATTCATTTTAACTGGTATAAATGATTTTCTATGAAACTTTGAACATTCTACAGAACAACAAACATGGATCTGCCGGAAGAAAATACTGTTGTTCTAAACATGATGGGTGAATTCAACACTTTCCTGTCAAGTAAATTTGGTAAGAAACTTTCAGTTGTGCTTCAGTTAATAAAATTGCTACATCTTTTAAGCATTTATAGGTTTTGTACTACAGGTTTGGATGACTACAATTCACAAAGGTGATTAAGTTATAATTGGAATACTGCAGACCATGGTAAACATTTGCTTTATGCAGCTGGCTGGTTGCAGTTAAATACTACTGTAGCTGCAATCCATTGTGAACTCTGTATCTTTTGTAACTGTTTCTATGGTCATGATGTCATTTCCTTCTTTTTTGGGGGGAGTTTCCTGGAATTTTTGTCTCTTGCTTCTAAAGAATGAACTATTCCTGCTTCCTCCTGCAAGGGTTCTCAATTTGTTATTTATCAGGGCCCAAGAGAAACATTAGTTGGAGGAAAGTGCCAATTATTCTTACTGTATCTACTGTAGCTTGAGCAATGTGCATGCCGAATGGTACAGTAGGGTCCCATTCAATGGATTAGTACAGTACAACATTGTGAGTCAATTTCTGAGCTGACCAGATTGAGGTTTTTTTGGAGGCTGGATTTAAGAACGCCTGATGTGGTGTTCCATGCATTTTGATGAAACCCAAGTTGCGTTTGTAGCACAAGTAACCGAGGACAGAAAAAGCAACAACGATCATCACTATTAAGTAGAGTATTGTGATGTTTACTCTGCTCTGGCTGAAACACCTCTGTTTACTCTTTGTTCATATTTGAACATATCAGTACAGTACAATAACGAGTCATTGTAGGTCACACCCTCTTAGCAGAGTAGGAGATAACATGGAGTAATAGTTAAACCGGAAGTAATGACTAATTATACAATAGTTTCAATACACAACACTTTACAGTTTCCACCTCAGACTCTCTTACGAAAACTTTTTTTTTTTTAAACACTTGATGAAATGAGACAATGAGTTTCATTGGTGGCATTTGGTGCACTGTAAATATATTATTAGCTCAATTAAACCATTTGTTGTACACTTTCTTTCCAAAAGAGAGGTGACCAGTGCATTTAGGCAATAGGCTATTTCTGTCTTTGAACTTGAAAGAACATATCTGCTAAAGAGATGTCTCTTAATTGCCGATAACTGCCTTGAACTAGTACCGTCCAGTTATTCCCTATTTAACACTTTGTGACACTAAAAGAAATTGTAACACAGTCAAAAGTGATTTTTGTGGTGATCTATGCTGTGATTTTCTGTGCATGAGATGTCTTCTTGCAAGAATGATAATTTGCTCTTCATTTATCCTGAACAGAGAAAAGCAGACAAGAGCAACTGGCTCGAGAGCAAGCCGGGGAGAGATTTTTGAATCAGAGTCGCATAGCTAAACTAGAAAGTGAGTTGAACGTTCTGAAGGGTTCAGCAAAACGTGCGAGAATTGACACAGAGAAGGACCACAGCAAGGAGTTGCAAGAGAAGACAGTGAGTTCATTTTATTGAGAAAATAAAGAAAAAGTTTCTTTAATGTAGATGGCCTGTGATCTTCTTTGAACCTAAATTAATTCATCCCTCTTCCCTTAGCTTCTTAATGTGTTGAATTGTGACTTTGCATTATTTTGAATTTAACAAAAAGGTGTAATCCTCACTCGTAAATGGAATCCATCTAAACCTAAATCCGGCATCTCTATATGGTTATGACCAACCTCCTGCATTTGACGGGAGGGAAGCAAACCACACTTATTCCATAACAGGAAAGTTTCCATAGATATTTCAAATTTAGTGTGTAAGATTTCATATTTTCCATTTTGCTATCTTTTGTAATTTTACGGTATGTCATTTCTTGTGCCAGTTTGGTGGACTAACAGACTATGCTTTGAGACACCTTATCTTTTCCTCTTTTTTATTTATGATGATACTACTGGATTATGGCAGGTTCTATTAAAAGATAAACAGCTATATATTTCTTACTTGAACATCAGGATCTGGGTGATGGAATATTAAACCAGTGATATCTCCCAAAATGGACTGAGATTTTTCTTGGCTGTTTGTAGAAGTTATTTATCACACTTTAACTCGATCACTTAGACCAGTGATGATGGTGGGGTGTCTTTTGTCTCCTTTATTTCTAAGCTCTAATAGCCAAAGATTTTTTTGTGAGCAGAATTTTCCACCTATGCTCTGTTTCTATATGATCTCCTCCTGTACAGTTGTTGGAGGAGCAAGTCGAAGATCTGAGAAACAAGCTGACCGTCCTCGTTAACAGAGACGGGAAGTTATCAGAGGAGCTGTCAAATATGAAATCGTCAAAAGATACCCTGAGGGAAAAGCATGATAATGAGATGAAGGAATTAAAACAGAAGAAACTAAAACTGGAAAATGCTTTGCAAGATGTGCGTTTCTTTTATTAATGTATTCTATTGCTTTTTGTATATATTGCTTATATACATGTATATATAATTTTAAGTAGAAAGATGTATGTTGTGAGTCATGTGACCTGCAGGAAATACTAAAACAAAAGAATTGACCCGCTTATTAATTTGAACTATAAAGTCCCTGAGATGAACCACGCACACACCATGTCACAGTCTGTATTGTAATGTCAAGCAATCTTTAAAGACGTCTGAATTGCCATTAAAAAGTAGCAAATGACTTTGTATGATAAAGTACATGAATGTTAATTGTCGTATGCTATTAGATGACAAAAATTACAACTACGGGATTTAATTAAGAAACTTAGTTAGATATTAGTTAGATACATAAACATGTGGTATTATTTGACATCTTTCAGTCAAGAAACAATTTTCTGAATGCATTCATCTCTGATTTTACCTACTTTTGTACAGTTTAACTATGATTTCAATACTTTTTCTTTTTCATTCTGTAATTCACAGCTGCAGATGTCTTCACGGTCACACATCTCTAAATTAAAGAATGAGCTAGCACAGTAAGTTTGAATTTTCTGCATTACCCTGTAGCCGTAATTGCTGCCCGACGGGTCTTTTTTAATACAGCTGCATACGCTTAATGAGAGGTAATTAGTCTACTAGCAGTTAGTATGTAGAAGGTCATTTTTCTGCAGTATCTTGATGGGCGGGTCTCTGTGGTGATTAAGCCTCAATTACAGGTATATATATTGCATTAGCCACCTTTTTGACAGATCTCTTTGCCTGTAATCACTCTCTGACTAGGACATTTATATGCGGTCTCTTTGTTTAGGCTGCGGGACACGTGTATCTTTTGGTCATCAGTATGTGACATTATAAATCTCTCCAGTTGTTCCTTGGTAACAGATTTATTTACAAATCATCATTAAGTGACAGGTCAATTTATCTTTAGTCACTCAGTGTCAATATGACTAGAGCAGGCTGAAGTCACTTACCGCTAAGTCAAGTAAGCATTATTGTTATGTGGAACTGTTTGACACACAACTGAATCATACAAATGACAAACATGGCATGTGATGTGTCCAGCTGTGTAGCAACAACTTACACTCTTGTTTGCTGTACTCTTCTATTTTTCTTAGAAAACATGGTTTTCTGCTATATATTTCTTCTTTTTTAACGATTACAGGAAGGACTCAAAAGTGGAGACGATGGAAACAGCCTTAGAGGAGTTGAAGGCGCAGCTAAAGCAACAGATGAGGTCAAACATCTCATGAATTTTTCATTATGATAAGCTCACTTTTCAAGCAGAGATACAGAAAATTTTAAAAATAATTTTTCAATGGGATCTATTCTATTCATATTTTTATATCAGTTCCTGCTGTGGAGAAAATAAACTATTCATTGGTTGAATCAAGGATGATTTGACAATAATCTTAGCAGTGGCAGCGAAACGACAGATACCTATGTTCAATACAAATATATTAATTTTAGAATTTTGTGAGAATCCTTTTCCATGTCTCCCTGGCTTACAAAGAAGTAATTTCTATCGGAGGTATTGTGGAATATTAATTATAAAGATATATCAGGTGGCCTATCAGCAGTTTTAAAAATAATTTGACCTAAACCCTTGTTATGAAATCCTCTACTTTTAACTTAAATTGTTCCAAGTGATGTGTCAAAAGTCAAATGCCGATTGGGCTGCAGCATCACTGCAGCCAGGCTGAATTGTGTGTAATCTTTTGTGCTCCACAGTTTGCACAGAACTCCACAGTTTACACAATACTCCACAGTTTACACAGTACTCCAAAGTTTACACAGTACTCCACAGTTTACATTGTACTCCACAGTTTACACAGAACTCCACAGTTTACACAGTACTCCACAGTTTACATAGTACTCCACGTTTACATAGTACTACACAGTTTACACAGTACTCCACAGTTTACACAGTACTCCACAGTTTACATAGTTCTCCACAGTTTACATAGCTCTCCATAGTTCACACAGTACTCCACAGTTCTCCACAGTTCACACAGTACTCCACAGTTTACACAGTACTCCACAGTTTACACAGTACTCCACGTTTACATAGTACTACACAGTTTACACAGTACTCCACAGTTTACACAGTACTCCACGTTTACATAGTACTACACAGTTCACACAGTACTCCACAGTTCTCCACAGTTTACATAGTTCTCCACAGTTTACACAGTACTCCACGTTTACACACAGTACTCCACGTTTACATAGTACTACACAGTTTACACAGTACTCCACAGTTTACACAGTACTCCACAGTTTACACAGTACTCCACAGTTTGCACATTACTCCACAGTTTACACAGCACCCCACAGTTTATACAATACTCCACAGTTCACACAGTACTCCACAGTTTACACAGTACTCCACAGTTTACACAGCACTCAACAGTTTACACAGCACCCCACAGTTTATACAATACTCCACAGTTCACACAGTACTCCAGTTTACATATAACTCCACAATTTACACAGTACTCCACAGTTTATACAGTACTCCACAGTTTACACAGTACTCCACAGTTTGCACAGTACTCCAAAGTTTACACAGCACTCCACAGTTTACACGGCGCTCCACAGTTTACATATTTCTCCCCAGTTTGCATAGTACTCCACAGTTCACATAGTAGGCACTGCTGGTGTCTGCATATTGTTTGCATATTGATTCAGCCCTACTGCTGGTTTTTCTCTTTTGACAAGGTATCATTTTCTTGGTCTCCTATAGGAGAGCAGCCAATGCTGGATCCAACAGGAGAACAATAGAAGAATACAGAGTGGAATTGTTTCAATTAAAACAGACCAATAAGGTAAAACAGGATATATTTCTTAAATAAATATCAATGGAGTAAAATATTTTGCAAGGGTTGTAGTAATTTGTGATTAAGCCCATGGTAACTAGTCATGCTATGCAGTGACATCATATGACTCCACGCAACGACACCCGTTTTCCCTGCAGCTTCAATATCTTTTAAAACCCCCATTATGAAGTTTTAAATTATAACTCGCTCTAGATTGATATGTAAATCATCTAGTACAGGATATGAAGACACAACTGGCCTTGGCTTTGAGCAGGCATTTCTCCTTACATACTGTAATGGATGTCATTGTTCACTAGTGTTCAAGTAACCACCTCTAAGTTAGTAAACAGAAATCAGTCAGAATGAGTTATTATTAGCAAGAATTGAGAGATTATGAGATATTATAGCAAGAATGAATCTGGAATCTTTGAATGGCATTTAATTTTTCTTAAAAATCCCT
>JAIPMN010019398.1:8252-21415 GCA_020650975.1 Apostichopus californicus
ATCCTACCCCCACACCCCCCCCCCCTCCACCACCTTCATTCCTCAGTCTCGTTCATCGTTTCTATCCAAATTCACAGGTTTCCCTCCCCAATCCCCTTTATTTCCTTTTTAATCACCATTACTACTTTCCATCTTACCTACCATTGTTGTGCCTAAGTTTGCTATATTCGTTTGTTGCCCATTTGTACAATTTAACTGTCTGTCTGTCTGTCTATCTGTCTATCTATCTATCTGTCTGTCTGTCTGTCTGTCTGTCTGTCTGTCTGTCTGTCTATCTATCTATCTATCTATCTGTCTGTCTGTCTGTCTGTCTGTCTGTCCTTCTGTGTCTCGTTAAAATGTGTTCTAGTTTGTTTTCGTTTGATTTAGCTCTCACTATATGATCAAATATTTCTTGGATGAAAATGTGAAATATTACAAAAACTATCCTCTCCGAATACAGATTGTATTAAACCTTTATGACGTTATTATCGCAAAGAATGTGAATATTTTGCAAAAACAAAAGTTCGTTATATTACATAAAGATACATAACATGTAGCGATAAAATTTGTTCATAGCAATATTTAGTAAATGCCTATATTTGCTTGTGTCGCAAAAGGGCATTACGTGTTATAGAGAGAGAGAGAGAGATAGGGAGCTTGTCGAGGCTTCGAGTAAATGTCGATAATTCTAAAATCAAAATTAATATATAACTATATAAATAATTTATCAAAGTAAAGTTTATGTACAAATCATAGACGAATGACGTGCATTACTAATATAAAGAGGTTTGGTTTCTATGGAATGAAAACCTTTTTAATAAGATTCAACATGATGCGGTTATCAAAAGAGAAGCTTTAGTTAGATTTAGTTAGCTATAGATTAAGAGTATGCAAACATTATCTTCCTTATAATATATTCATGACAATACAAATACTAAGTAAAAGAAGTCTAGAAGAAGCGAAAAAGACATCGTATTATCACTAATGCAGTTATGTGTCACCATGCGTGGATGTATTTATTTGTTCTGTTTTACGTATTTTATCATGTAAGTATGTATGTTGTCATGTTAGTATGTATGTCATCATGTAATTATGTATGTCATCATGTTATTTTATATGTTATCATGTCATTATATATGTTTTCATTTTAGTAAGTATGTAAGCAGGTTAATATGTATCTTATCATGTTAGTATGTACTTTATCATGCTAGTATGTATTTAATCGTGTTAGTATGTATGTTGTGATGTAGGTATGTATGTTGTCATGTTAGTGTGTATGTTATCATGTTATTAAGTATGAACTAATGTTAGTACTTATATTATCATGTCAGTAGGTATCTTATCATTTTATTATGTATATTTTCATGTTAGTACGTACTCTATCATGTTAGTATGTATTTAATCGTGTTAGTATGTATGTTGTGATGTAGGTATGTATGTTGTCATGTTAGTGTGTATGTTATCATGTTATTAAGTATGTACTAATGTTAGTACTTATATTATCATGTCAGTAGGTATCTTATCATTTTATTATGTATATTTTCATATTAGTACGTACTCTATCATGTTAGTATGTATTTAATCGTGTTAGTATGTATGTTGTGATGTAGGTATGTATGTTGTCATGTTAGTATGTATGTTATCATGTTATTAAGTATGTAATAATGTTAGTACTTATATTATCATGTCAGTAGGTATCTTATCATTTTATTATGTATATTTTCATGTTAATATATACTTTATCAAATGAGTATGTATGTTGTCATGTTATTATATATGTTGTGATGTAAGTATGTATATTGTCATGTAATTGTGTATGTTATCAAGTAAGTAAGTATTTAATAATTTTAGAATGTATATTATCATGTCAGTATGTACCTTATCATGTTATTCTGCATCTTATCATGTTTTTCTGTATCTTATCATGTTATTCTGTATTTTATCATGTTATTCTGTATCTTATCATGTTATTATGTATCTTCTTATGTTGGCATGTGTGTATTCCTGTTACACTTTAAACAGGCGTGTTACCATGTTGTATTCATGCCATTGTATGTATATACCGGTGTTGTATGCACATAATAATGTTTGTATTGCTGTGGTCAAGCTATATATATTAAGCATGCTCGTATGCTTGTATGCATTTTATGATATCATATTTGTATGTTTGTTATGCATCATATCACTATATTGCCAAACGTGTACCAGTGTTACCATAACATCATATTAGGTAGTCACTATTGCATGTGTTATAATTCATTTATATCTCTTTTTTTCCTTACCTTTCTGTCTTTGTCTTTACCCATTTTATTCCCTACCCTCTTCCCTTAATCCTCTCTTTGTCCCTCCACTGTTTATCTCCTACCTCTCCTGATTACCCTGTTGGTTTCTTTCTTTCTTCTCTCCATCCCTTGTCTACTAATCCTTTTATATCTATCTCTTTGTGTTCACCATGCTCATTAACCTGTCTGTATTCTGTGCGTGTTTTTGTACCTTCTGTTACTGTTACTTGTCATTTAGCCTTTGAAGAAAATCCTGCCAGGATCGAAACGTCAGGCCAACTTACTTTTACACATTCATATATTTATGTTAACATAAGCTATTGTCTCCAGAATACACATAAAACCAATATCGACTGACAGCCTTGGCACTGAAAATTTTCTGCAATTTTCATGTTACAAAATATTCTCATTGATTAACAATAGGGATAGTCTGGAATATCAGTCAAGTAAGGAAACTTAGTGGAAAATGTGCTAGTTTTATTCATAATATATGTTAAAAAGAATTGCAGTATAACATTTTATGCATCTCTCCTTGGCTTAGTGACATAAAAGCTCTGATTAAGAATTGATGAAGCTAAAGAGCAGGCGAACCCTATGCACAATGACTTTTTTGTTTCTTATTTAAATCTTATTTTCTTCTCTTAATGAATGCATTTTATATAAACTTTGCTGGAAGTTCTCATTTCGAAGCTCCTCTTATGAAAGGCGTAAGAATTAATCCTGCTGATATTTAATCTATTATAAATAATTAATCTCGAAGAACGGGATAAGTTTTCGTTTAGTTTATTTAATGAGGTAAACGTTATGAAAAGGGAAATTATATCGATTTTCGGCCAAGATATTAACATTTGAAAGAAGAAAGAACAGAAAATTGAAATCCCGTATTTATTCAATAAAAATAAATATAACAAAGAAACTTGAAAAGGAATAGGAGGGAGGGATTTAGATGATTCTAAACAATATGAGAGGTTGTGATTGTTTTAGAGTTAGATACTTATAATATTTATAGAGATATTTGTGATTTGTCTTTAAGGAATATTTTCTTTCCAACTCTCTGCCTTCCATTTTAACGTACATATATGATCCAACGATCACCCTTGGACAAATAGATACGGTATATAAGTTCAACTTTCTGCGCTACAGGGATCGCTGCCACCGCGCGCATCAACCAAACGTTTTGCCCTTCCCTCTATCAGCTGAAAACAGGGTCATCCGCTAGAAATGGAGCTCTTTTTATTCTTTTTATTTTTATTTTTTTGTGGCTCACAGTCACAGAATCTGACGAAATATTAATTCATACTCGTAAAAAGTGTCATGTTTCAACAGTTTGTAACGTTTCATCAATTTCCTATCACCTAATTTCTATACAGTTATGTTTTACTCTCTTAATCGACAGTATAACATTATATAGGTCACTTGATGTAAGTGCTTCATAGGGTATTGCCTGCACTGTGTATATATCCCACGGCTACACCCTTTACATCGCAGCGATTCGTGACTCTATATGCAGGAAGCAAATCATAACATTTAGATAAACCTTCTAGGGACTTGCCTAAAACCTTACATTTTATTTATATTTTATTAATCACACAATGAGATAAATAAAATGCCTTCCGGTAACAAAAACTGAAATAAGATATGAGATAATACAAATAACAATAACAATAATAATGAGCAAGAAAAGTTGGAAAGTAGGTTATATTTCTGTCCTCCAGAAGATGACATTTGTAACTTTTCAAATTTTGAGGATCATTTTAGCGAGAAAGCTGTGTACGATAGAAATGTTATTTTCATCTCTGGTGAAATGTTTTATGTATTATCTGTCCAGCTTCTTATTTATCTAAGATCGCTGTTACTTCGCTTTACTTGTTGATTGTTTAGTATCTTCTAATTTCTTTATTTTTTGTTACGGTGAGTGTTCAACTGTATTT
Source organism: Apostichopus californicus (assembly GCA_020650975.1). Classification (NCBI taxonomy): domain Eukaryota; kingdom Metazoa; phylum Echinodermata; class Holothuroidea; order Aspidochirotida; family Stichopodidae; genus Apostichopus; species Apostichopus californicus. The sequence continues at coordinate 12,448 of JAIPMN010019398.1, forward strand.
CTTTATTTGTTTCTAGAATGCAAATCATTTTCTTGACCAAAATAAAATGCAAACCTTGTTAATAATGCCTTTTATAGTTTTTATAGTATTTGCTTATTGGCCTGTACTCTATAGCGCTTTCTTGAGTTTTGATATAGGCTGCTCTAATAGTCGAGTTAGTAATCTTTAATAATAACGAACTTTACAGAAAACAAGGTATATGACGTAAATATTCATAAGTCGTTGAAGTTGTTTTACCTTGCAAAAATATCATATTTCATCATTTACAAAAAAAATGTTTCATTTAATTTACCATATTAGTAAGATTATCTGAATAATTGTAAGTATGCTGATGTTTTGTTATCAAAGTATTATTTATCTTCAATCGTTCATGTTTTATTTAGTTCCCTTTTCTGTGTTCAAGAATGTATTTTTCCCTTAATTTTCTTAATAACGTCATACTAATTTACAACTGTTTATTGCATTCAACTCGCTGTAACGTATAACGGTCTCGTCTCACTAGCACATGGACACAGAACAACGTATTACGTTTATGTATCTTACAGCACTCATATACGAACAAACAAACATACACAATTAGCGTACATCTTTAACATTTTCACAGCTTTAATAGAGAGCTATTGCATGTATGTATAATAATAATAATAATAATAACTGTATTTTGTATAGCGCAGGTATCCAGAGCACAAGGCAATGTTCAAATGCGCTCCCAAATAAAGGGTCTAACTGTGATATTTCTCAAAAAGGATAGTTTTTAACTGTTTTTTGAGATCCGTCTTACTGGATGCATTTGTACATTTAAGAAATCCGATCCAAAGTTGCTGTTGTTGTTACCTAGTGGTTTATCTAACAACAAACAGCTCTGCTTACAGTGAGAATAAATGAGGGAAAAAAATGAAAATAACTTCGAACAATCGGAAGTTTACTAAGGTTGCACAGTGCCATGATGATACCCATCCACCTTTTCATTATTCAGATTATTTTGAATAAGAAACTCCTAAACAGAATTTAAGTCGTGCAAGAGATTAGTTATAGCTGCGCGAAGAGCTTTCTCTCCGTTTTATTAGATGGAGATGCAATTTAAGACATGATGCTATTACATAAAAAATTATAAATTTCCCTCTAAAAAAAAATATAATAAATAAACAACAATAAACAAAGAAAACTCGTTAATTCAAAGAGTTATTTAAACCCGGTTATTATTATTTGACTGTCTTTAAACATGACTTCCTTTTACACTTTCTTATCAATTATTCATTTCATTTACTTTTAATCTTATCATTTTATAGTATTTTGTTTAAATTGTTTGTTTCATTTTGATTTTACTTTATTGGAAATTTAATAAAAATAATATTGTAGAAAAAGGTTCATCGAAATAATGTTTTAAATGGTTTTCATTCTTAACTCAATTCATTACTAGAGTTGCAAATTCTCAGTATTACATGGTTTACTTCTCTAGAGAAAGAAATCAAGAAAGCTTTGAATAGGCTTAAAAAATGAGATTTAAAAAGCAGTTTAAATTCGTTATTCAATTTAAAAGACCTATTAAATATTATATAGGATGGTTTTAATTTTTATTACAACTTCGTAAGTGCTTTTAATAACGATCATTCTTCACAACTCTCTAAGATGTTGACGGGAAGGAGAAATACATGTCCTAAAAGACCACATTTATTTAAAGCCCGTAATTGTGAGGAAAGATAATCTGATATAACATCTCTTTCACATCATGTACATGGAACAACAGTTAATATTAAGTCTAAACTTGAAACTTACTTGAAACTTTCACAAGTTTATACCTTTTCATCTCATTTACTTTAAATTACAATGAAAGACAGGCTTCTGTCCTTAATTAATTCATTCGCGAGCGCATGTCGTTAACCAGTTTGTAAGATGGATAATAAATAGTTCGGGAATACATGCCGTTATTAGCATTTCATTTCAATATTATAATGTATTCTTTAGTCACTAATTCTCAACATTAATTATTAATTAATCAATGATCGTTACTTATAACAGACAAACATATACTTCTATACTGGAGGAAATTTTGCGTGACATTTATTTCAACAACAATTTATGTGTTCAGTTTAAATTGAAAAACTTTCCTCGTCTGTTCCCTCGAAGTATAGCTCTCAAAATACCATTATGTGGATATAATTAATTCCATAACGTCCAGATTACTTTGTAAAATTGACCATTATTGAGCAACACGAATCGTCAAAAGAACGAACTCCTAATAGCACGCATATGTTTGCATTATCTTTGTTAACTCTCATCATGTTTAAAGGTGATTTTCTGAGCCTCTAAATTTGTCTCGATTTCAATAATTCCAATATAACCCCAACGTAAATATTTATGTTGTAATTTTTCAGTAATTTTTGCAAGTTTCTTGCAAATTGATTCAATTATCAGTCTTCTTATTTTCCTTGATCAAATAATCAGACATCATGTTTAGTAGTTATCAAAAAAGTTGTATGAGCTGTTCTCTGTTAAGGATTTAGAAGAAAAAAAACTTATTGGCAGAGAAAACATGTCTTTGAGAAAATTAATATGATGTTCTTTTCCTTAATTTGTTAATCTAACTACTGAATATTCACTATATATGTTAAATTTTGAAATTTGAAATTAGATTTGATACGTTTAATAATCGATGTTATTGATTCCTTTAAGGTTAATTCATTGATATCGTTTGACCTGAGAGACATTAAAACGCACTCGGGGATTGGAAAATATTGCCTGTTATAGAAATAAAAATAACAATTTGAGATCACGATCACGTGATCATAGTACTAATAAGATATTTTAAGATCTTTTTACTATTCGTTATGCAAATCATTTATTTGTATGAACTAATTTGACTTTTCACAGTTGTCTCCACTTATCATTGTAAAATAATTGTTAAAGGTTAGGCCTATTGCATACCCTAACATGTTATTTTATTGTGTATTGAATAAATATAAGCATAAACATTATTGATATCTTGGAACATTACTATTATATTACTCTACATTTAACCATTTCGAGAGTAAATCAGTTGATTTCCTGTGGTATCGATAGGTAAAGAAAACGTAAGCTATCCCTTAAAAATGGGGCAAATGCTTTACGAAACATTTTGTCAATGTTTTATCGAACAGAAATTGAACAAGGGTTCTAAAACTATTATTATTATTATTGCCAAATGTTGGTATAGTTTTGTCCCTTATCACATACATCTAAGTCATGTTCATGTATATATCTGTCAAAACAAGAAAAGTTTGTTACAGATGTCTGTATATTGTGCGACAAAAACTGGACAAAGTTGTACCTCATAATTATTGTCTGGATGCAAATATAAGCAAGTTAAAAACCCCTCCGTTGATATTTCTTGGGGTGTAGTTACTAAACATGCGTATGGGTAAGAGAAAAATAACTAATGAGATGTGATTTAAAGTCTACTAAAAATCTGTATTTGCGATTTATTTCATGAATTTATTAGTCATGTCTTACGTATTCGAGAAAGGCGTCTTTGTTGACGTCATATGTAAATTTATATATTCTGCCAAAAAATGACAAATAAATGTTTGAGGAAGAAGTTTTGCATTGCAAAATTATAAGGATGCTGAAAATTAATGATAAACAGAACCCTTTTTTTCTAGTAAATATTAAGCATGGAATGATAACGTGATATAGTGCGAAGAAAGGACATAGGATATGTAGGACGTTACAGCGACCTATACACCCATAACGAAATTTGAACTCATGACCGGGGGCATTGGCAGGACCTATATATATCTTAATATTCAAAATTGGATCATAAGCACAAACAAAACAGAAACGGTGTATTTGAAATTTAATTCATAAAAAAATATATACGGCTGCTATAACATTATTAGATGAATAGCTATGTGTTTATGAAGTTCATTAGTCAATATTAACATGTTAGTCTACATCAACAAAATGGATATTTAAATTTTGTACAGGTAAATATTGTTTTTACCAAAGAGTAGTTGTAGACTAATTGAATGTCTGACGAAAAGGGCCATTGTTGAGAAGAAAGGCACTTCCGTTTCGGTTGAAGGGTTATAATGTGGCTGTCACGAAATCACTAGGTGTAGGAATACATGAAATGATTCAATTGCGTAAATCTAGACTAACATTTTAATTAATCGAAAGTTATTTTCGAATTCTGAAGAAAAACATTTTACCGGAGGGACGGAAGTATGTAAAATACATGTTTAATACATGTTTTTGGTTATCTTTATCAATATTGTTATATCGTATGTTATACTAATGGGTCAAAAAAAATGAGTTACACTCAATCGTCTGATTTTCTACACAAAATTTTGTATTTTTTCGTTTTATGTACACGAGAAAAAAACAATTCCAAACGCCCACGAATTTGAGAAGGTATAGAAGGTGCCTTACTCATATTGAATTAAACAATACCGTAATTTATTTGATGTTTATTGATTCAGTTTACATTACACTTTTACTCATTGTTCTGTTAAAGCAAAACTGAACCTCAATATATTTTACTTCAAATTGTAATGACGACAAAATAATGTATAGATGGATGTAGAACAATGTTAAAGAAATGAGATGTTTGGGGCTACGAGGTTGGGTATTTGCAGCAGTTTCGTCATCCGGGAAAATAACATACATTAACTTCAAGATAACAAACTATCTTTTAACAATGGTGTTCATAGAATTTCTTTCACGTAAAACTTTCATTACGTTTCAAAGTAGTTACCTTGTTAAACTCTCAAAACCAAAGACAATTCTTTTAGGTTGATTCTATAGGCTGATAAAGATTTCTGATATTCAAATAGCATTAAAAGGGAACAATCCTAAAAAGAATCCAAAATGTTCTAATTGCCTGCTTCACACCGGTATTATTTTATTCCTTTTGCCGACATATATAAAATAACACAAATTATTCATTTCATTTCTTTAAGAATATACTGCTCAAGAATATGTGTTTTCTGTCATAAAGGGGCTTTTATGTTATTGTGTTTTTGTTACTTGTTTAATTTAATTTCGTTTTTTCTTATTATTTTCATTTTTTATTCTTTTTGTGTTGCACTTTGCACTAGGGTTATTTTGCTTAACTTAACCAGTTTTTAAGTTTTGACGTAAAATATAGATCATATCTGATTTGTAATAAACAATACATTTGTATGGTAGAATTGTGTAATGTTCCCAGTTGCTGTAACATATGAGTTACAGTAATGCGGAAAAGTATTTGAGCGACAAACTGGTGAGGTCTTTTACACTTCTCCTTCATCAAGCTCTCCTTGGTGAGAACATTCTAGGAGGGTGTACGGTATCTTTATGTTAATCAGTTGCAGTATTGTGCTTTTAGTTACACTCAGTAGCTTTAATAAAATGGCAGACCAAAACGGAATTATTGCAACAAAAATTTCAATGTGTTTAATAGCATTATGTTTGGATTACCTTAATTCAATATATAACAGTCTAGGTTGAATTAGTAAATATCATTACTCAATTAACTCTTATCACACTACAACAAATTTGATGTCATTGATTTTATTTTATGACGTCATCAGTAGATGTTTAAATTCTGCCCCATAAATCTGAATAATTTACCCCAATTCTGATCACACTTATAATATTTAATAAGATCATCTGTGTCGATAATCATCAGCTCAAAATAAAGTATTAAAATCATAAAACAAAAAACTAGCTCGCATAAGGGTTAATGAAATTACCATACCATTTTTATACTGAAACAACACTAAATTAAAAATGTTCGTATATAACCATGGAAATAAGACATAAGACCGATTGGAGCTGGTCTAAAGTAAACAAGAGATGATAAACTATAAGTTAACAAATGCAACTGGTTGTTCATATCAACTGAAATACATGCTGAGCCAATAAGAAACAGATAACGAGGTTGAATTGGTTACAAACATTATTCCAAACTCTAGAAAATCATAATCTCCTTTCTTTTTTATAAACATAGTATATCCTTAAACGTCTTCGTTTGCATTATAAAGTATTTCGGTAATGTATATCGTTACTATTGTAAAGGAAATATTAATTTATAGTTATTATGTTATAGTTACTACCATAATATACTTATAATTGATACTGAATTACTGTTTGAAAGGTACCGGTACTGCCTATATAGTATTTGATAGTTAGCCCATATATACATACTTGCAACTCGTTTATAGTCTGGGTACAAATGTATCAGTGCTTTCTCTTGAACAAGTGATGACTATCTCACAGTTAAGTTTTATTTAATAGTTTCTTTAAATCTATATAGTGCAGTTCGTTTCTTGCCTTTTGCTTATTCAAAAAAAAGACGTTTCGAAGATGTTTCTACTTTACTTAATATTTACTATTCTTGATAGTAACTATGGTAGTTTCTTCCGTGGTTCATTTCTTACCATTTGCTTATTGAAGTACGTTTCGAAGATGTTTCGATGTTATCTATTTACTACTTATTTAATATTTAATATTCTCATACTATGTTAGAGTGACTTATTATTTAATAGTAACTTCGAGTAGATTCTTTCTGCTGGGTATTCTGACTACATACTTACACCTTCAATGTCATTGCCAGTTTATACTTCCTTACTGCCTTATATAGTCGCCTACCCTTTTATAAATACTTATTATTATACACTTACATTTACTTTCTAATTAGAACTTACCATTGTATTGTTTCTAAATCTTACATGTTTAGTCTTATGTCTTATATGCATTTATTACTTGTATTTTATTCTAAAGTTGTTAACAAGTTAAATTCTTTCAAGTAACCAAACTGCGTGACCAATTATAAGTGTCTTATGTATACGTAGAAAGATGCGGTACTCCCTTCAGGACATTTTAAATGAAACTCGTTCCGTCATTAGAGCGGATGTAATTACAACAATTGTTTAATTATAGTCGATATATGGTGTACCGTGACATGTCATAGTGGAGACTTCAATACACACGATTGATTCTAATATCATATAATAATGCCTGACAAAAACAAACTTATGATATTAATTAATTAATTATTATGGGTTTTAAATAAGCCACAGTTATAAATGATACTGTAGTAAGAAGCCTTAAATACATACCAGCCACCATTATTACCTTCAGGCTATGTGACGGTATATAGTTATTACAATTATATAATAGAACTGACTTTTATTCATGTTTGTTAGCATGATGTTATGTACATGTTATTAACATTATTCAACATTACTTGTTACATGTTATCAAATATTATATCGGCCGCGTATCATCCAACATTATTATATTTACATATTTTAATGTTACCTACACTCCATTATTTACAAGTTATGTACATTATTTACCATTATTAGTTCATGTTATCCGTCATTATTCCTCTCAAAGTATAGTTAACATTACTAGAGTTAAAAGTTTCGGTCTGCAGTTTAGCATATGAGCAAATGTTATCTACATTTTATTAACATTATTCAACATTATTTACATGTTATATAACATTATATAGTTTACATGTTATCCAACATAATTATCTTTATGCTGGTTAACATTATTATAGATATATGTTGTCTACAAGATATTAGCATATATTTGTTGGTAACATGTTGTCCAACATTATTCGATGCATAGTAGTTAACTTTACTGGGAGTAACATATTCAGCCCGTTAAAGGGTTACTTAGGATATGTTAGCCTATCCACACCTTCTTAACATTATGTACATTGCATTGGCTACATATTATCCAGCATTATCAGCTTAACGCTTCCAAAAATTATAACACATCTGTAAGTCATTCATTAATGTTACTTATACCATCAGTTATAAACACATGTTATTAACAATATTCAAATTATTATAGGTAACGTGTTTGTATTTGCAAGTATAAATCGGATCGCCTAAACGTTAACTTAACGACCTCGTCCCTTTAATGTGAAGAATGACGTCATTTGAAATATGAAAAGGAATTGATATTCTCATCGGGATAAATAAGCTACATCACGACACTATTCATCTAACTGTACCAAATTGATTGATTGATTGATACCAAATTGATTGAATATCGGGACGAATCCGCGATGTATGCAGGTTTTAGCTTAAACTCGACATTAACATGAATGTATTAAAATCTCAGAAAACAGTCAGTGGATAATAATAGCAACTTGGCTCAGACAGGTCATGGTTCGAAATATGTGAAACTAAGAATTATTAAAGAAATAAACTGCAACGTATACTCTTCTTGGACCTATGATCTTTCTAAAACATTAAATTGTAATAAAATTGATGCAGATTGCTGTAATCAAAACCACAGTGAACAGAGGTAAGTTTGTAACTTTTTTTTCTGTTTTGAACTATAAAACTGATTAATTAGCCCTATTTAGTCTCGCATGAGTTAATTATACGTAAATATCAAATATTTTCTATCATCAGAACATATTATTACTTTGCTGAAACTTTACTTTCAACTGCGGTGATTTTACAACTATTTGATGAAAACCTTCCGATAGTTATTCACTCTTTAATAATTACATACAGTGTTGCCATTATGAATATTTAACGACGCCACTTCCAGATTTTCTTCAAGCCCACCTGTTTATTTTAATAACGGATTATAATGGACTTCGACCGTGATATTAAAGTTTTACTTTGAAATATTGAAATATGGTTTTCGTTTTCCATTGATATCCGTTTAATCCATTCCCTTTCATATATGATTAAAATGCAGGACAAAAGTCATTGTTGTGGGTTCAAGCAGCGAACAAATGATTCGATGATCCAGTTCGTCTTTTCCTTATCCTATATTCTTGAAGCCAATTATTCAAGCATCTTTATTCGATATAAAGACAAGAATATTTTAAGAGAATATCAAATTGTAATGAAAAGCTACGGAACCGTTTTTAATGCATTAAGTACAAAATGCGTACGTTCATTTAAGTGGTTATCAGTTAGTTAGTTTTTTTGTCTTTCCTATGATATCATTTGTTAAAAGGTCAAGGATATAT
>JAIPMN010019401.1:0-17091 GCA_020650975.1 Apostichopus californicus
ACCGATTCGTAACCTTTCATTGAAATTGCCTGTCATAATTTTTACTGCACGAGGAATAGATGGATATATATTTATAAACCGTTACTTTACAAGTCTCGTCTTCAAGGTCATAAAATGTTAATTTGACAATCTGGCAGTGACTGTGATTCATATATTTTTAACTCCAAATAATCCAAATCTGAAAAATGAGATTTGTGATGAAAAAGTTGACATTTTCGCAAAGTATGTCTTTGACCAGCGGGCAGATTGGGGTCAAACATTGCTACGGACACAAACGATTCAACCGGCGGCATCTGGGGGCTTGGAAACAGGATGCGCACTCGGGAGAAACTTCAACCTTACGCCACCAAGAGTAAATCGGCAAATTTGACCCAACCGAGTGGGTAACCCGGTAGTCTAATTTGCTACTGGTCCTACCCTAAAGTTGTTTCATAGATGTGTCGTGATCATGCATGGTACACATACTGCTTGTCATAGTAACTTTTCTCCGTACTTATCCGATAGATGCCAAATGTGTTGATTCTCGAAAACTTTGATAAAGTTGAACAGGTCAAAAAAAAAAGAAAAAAGCTCCATCAAATATTTGTGAAGGAGAATGAGAAGGGGGAAGAAGTACAAGACACAGGTTCCAGATAATCCAGATAATCCAAATATCACATTTTTGCAAAAGTAAACCATTAAAAAGTTAGAATAAAAGTTACCAACATGATCAGCAAACAGGTGACATCTCTTACTGCTTTCTCCGGCTGTCTCTGGAATTCAAAGTCCCTTCCCTCAAGGCAACTCCTTAACTCACACAACATTTTTCTTCTTTTTTTTTTGTGGGAAAAATTGCTTGATGTAGTAAACAGACATAACTAATTTACGTACAAATACTTGTTCAGACTTTGTCTTTTCAACACCAATCGGGATAATTCTTTTTGTTTCTCCTTGATTTAATGATACGCAAGGTACATTCGTCCTCGACCCCCCCCCCCTTTTGTTTGGGTCGTTTCGAGTTTTGTATTTTATCTTCAACCGATATAGCTAAATGTAATAGTTTGGCCATGACTAACACTCAGTACTGTATGAATCCAAACAAACCGGTCAAAAAATGGTACAAATTGTTGCTATCATAACAAGCTAGAAATACTGCTCGGCAAACATTTCTCCCAAGACAAAGAAAAACTTCCAAAATTTTGCACGGATCCAGTAGTACATTTATCTCCTATACAGTTGTAACACTTTCTTACTGCTTTTATCAACTACATTACAAATTGGAAGAATTGCGAACCGCAACCTAGGCTTCTATGAAAAGGTACAAAAACACTTTTTTTTCTTAAGGAAAGGACCATAAACAGGAATCTACTGGAAGGAGTTGTTCGCACATCTATCCCTTTTCTTCCTTCTAGACAACTTCAGTTTTGGTCTCTGGAATTATTATATACCCATCTCTCTCTCTCGTTCTCTCTGTACTGCCATCCATAAGAATCAAACTGAGTCAGGTTCTTTTGATTTGGATCGAAGAAATCAGCTACGAATGTGACAATCGTGGAATAAAGATTTGACGGCCTGGACAAAATTGAACCTTGCAGGCCTGAATCGCTAGGATTGGTCACGGTGCTGGTCACATGATGGAGTATTGTATGTCACATGATCTCTAAAATGGGCCCTAAAGAATGCAAACACAAACACATAGAAAATTATTAAAAGGCAGAAAAGGTGGGGTTTGGGGATCTTCCTAAACATGACCTTTTCCTCACAACTTCATAGTTGCTGACTTTTTTATAGCAAAATTTCCTTAGAAGATAAAGACGGTTAGTTTCTTGTAAAGGGAAGAGGTGTGACAGGGTGGGGAGAGGGGGGGCAGGGGAGGGGGGAATACTTGATGATGTCTAACTAAATAGTACCGAATCATCACTTCCTATGACAAATTAAATCTATGATTAAATTATCACATAAATTTCCCACACAATATTTTAATCATATTTTTTCGGATTGGATTCGCAATCATTAGAAAATGGATCCCCATTTTCAATTTGAGAACAAGAGAATAAGATCATCCCAACATATATTGAATTTAAATATGAGCTTACAAAGGGGTCAGATGATTGAGCTTGTTGTTGAGGGGGTCTCTGGTAGGGGTATCCCATTGGTTGGGCCATACCCATCGGTTGTCCGTAGCCAGGCATAGCAGCGGGAGCCATTCCGACCGGCCGCGCTCCCACGTTCATTCCCGCATTCATGCCAACAGCCTGTGGAAAAATGCAAATGAAAGGTGGAAAAACGTTAACAGCAATATTTTCAAACTTCAATAAATGAAATTAAAGAAAAAAGAAGAAAAACAATGACAAAGGATTACCGCAGAATTTCAAAATTAATCGGTACCTTCATGGAAACATTCAAGTTTCTGTATGTGTATTGGTTAATACAGAGGTACCAAAATAGACGATAGGCTGGCGTCCTATCCCGACGGAAACTATCCTAAAAGTGAATTCAAATGTTGCCATCTACTGACCTCAAATGACCTTTTGACTCCCACCAAAAACCACCCTGCCAATTGTAGCTGTTTTACGGATGGCACGTGATTTGGTTGATGGGCAGTACGTTAAAGTCATTCTCCTAAAAGACCACCAGCATACTGACAGATCCTTTATTCAGCCAGCTGGTGAATATTTTGATTTTGGAATTTATACAGCCACTCTGTACAAAGATACCTATTCATAGCCTACCAGTTTCCCACGACTAGAATCTCACCTCTGCTTTCCTAGTTCCTACTCCCCACTCCCTCCCCCTCCCACCTCGGGTCATCATACAGTTAATATCTGCATACAGGAATGGGAACTGACAGACCATCTACAGTACTGCTTTCTCTTCACACCCTAAGACCAGCATCACCAGACAACTTTCACTGTTGCTAGCTAATTTTTTGAAATATTTTTTGTCTTAACTGGTGTAATACTGTAGAATAATTCTTATTCAGATTGATTGCAGCAGTTACATATTTTTTCCCCTCAGTGGTGATCAGATTATTATTCATAATTTGTGTTTGCTTTCTTGGTTTCTCCCCCCCCCAACCCACCCCCCGGTCCAGTCCTCTTATCTGACTTTTACCTTAACTTTTTACCGTATCACATGTGACTGTATTAAAATTCTCTTCCCCCATTTAAAGGAGCTAAAAAAGTACTATGGCTATAAATACAACCACATTTTTTCTATCATATTAAAGCAAAGGTATAAATTTCTTTCAAAGTAAAAACTGTTAAATCCTAACAATCCGTTTTTGGTGAACGTGCTATTCGTTCATCTCTTTATTAATCACATTAATTAATCATGGCGATGTAATTAATAATCACTGGTTAGCTGAACAGGATCCCTCGTAGGCTTGTGATCATGATAATTTTAGTTTCAAAGGCAGAATGGGTCCTAACAGTCGAAAGAGAGGAAAGCGAAACCACATTTTGTGATTTGTTTCATAACCCAGCATGCATTCCCACGTGAAGACAGCCTATATAACATGCACATGGTGCTGATAAATTAAATGAAGTAGAAATCAGTAACAATGACTGTCAAATGGCGGCTCGACTCATGAGCTATCCCCACGTGCAATGAATTATATGAATATCATTCTGGATTAACAACCGACATCCCGTCTTCATTTACAAACATTTACTTTTAACTTTTTATTTCAATTGCTGGAGAAATATGAACTATTCGTTTTTGGGGTCGAGTTTTGATTTTCTTTTTGTCTAATAAAAAGGGACAAAACATATATAAATACATATCAAATCATTGCTGAATTGACCTAAAGCCTACAGTTTGTCCATATTTCAACAACAAAACATTAAAAAATCATTTTTCCTAAAAAATTGAGGCTTACCTTAGCATCGTTTCATATCAACGGTTAAAAGCTTTTGATTGTGTGTAGAGTTGCATTTATTTTGTGATGAAGTTTGCAAATTTATATAAATATATATATATCAGTATATATGATTACAATATACAGAATACACTGGAGAGATATAACTGAGTAATTCTTGTTTTCTACTTTATATGCTCGACTAAAAGGGGATTGTATAAGAAATGTCGGAATAAAATTTGACCATCTACTGGTAAAAGGGTCAGACATTCTGATTGTATGATGATTGATGATGGAGAATGGAGAATGAAATGGATTAGTTGAGTTTTAAGCGACACATGCACAAGTGACCTTGCTTCTGTTCTGAAAGATTCTAGTAGGCAGAGCGGTAATGAGTATTACTTAATTTCAAGGTCGAGTCGGGTCAGTACCTGTAAGCTGAAACATCGACCCTTCCTAAAAGTTGCTTACATTTCAAATGTATTTTGTTTAAATAGTTGCTTTTCTATTGAAAAAAAAAGCTTGCTTTTCATAAAAAAGAAAGTGATTAAAATACACTACATTTGCTTGTATTTTGAAGTATTCAATGATTATTACAGCTGTTTAATTTAAGCTTAGGTATTGTAATGTCTGACAAAACACATCAAACTGACACATCAAACTTGCTGACACTTAAAATAGTTTATAAAAAGATAAAGTAAAAAAGAAAGCAAGAAATAAAGAAAGAGAGCAAGAAAGACAGACAGACAAACAGGCAGGCAGACAGACAGACAGAAAGAAAGATGTTAATTGCTTAATTTTAATCAGAGGGTGACACAAGTCATAGTATAGAGAAAAGGAGACACTACAATACTTCAATCTGTCACATTTTGTGGTTTTGTCATTTAGTAAACAAGAAATTTTCTTATTTTATCCTACATACAAGTGACGGGACTTCTAACATAAAACATAAAAATATCCATCAAAGATTGCAGTTTGCATTGAGTTGTGGAAGCCATGCAGCATTCATAGATATCATCAGGAATGGAATTTCACGAATTTTGCCATTTTGATAAAAAAGGCCTGTGCTTAAATAACCAGAACATGAAAACGTTTAGTGGTTACGATGTCTACCCTTAAGTCATAGTGTGGTGAGCAATACATGTTAATATTCATAAACTTGTGCACACCAAGATGAAGAAGTTTTATGTATTGAATAATACCGCAACATATATAAAGAAAGGTATCAGGAAACAGTTATCATGTTGACAAAGTCTATTTAGTGACATAGTATAATAACTTCTGTAAGTGATGAGAGCAAGGTCATAGGTCAAAGTGGAGATCCACTAAGCTCATTTACATATCAAAGGTGAAGTACTGAGATAGTAGTACCATTCTGAAGTACCATTCTGTATGAATGCATTGAACCTGACATACATATTTGTATAGACTGAATTCCTCTAGCTACTTTACCTATGACTAATGACTTAAAGGGTGTGAAGACTCGAGCAAAAAGATAGGCTCATGCCGGCAATCTGACCTAGTTTCGAATGAGGTGTAACAGAAGTGTTAGACACCACCATCCATCCCAGAAAATACACACACAGCTTGCTACCGTCGGTAATTAGACACTAGTGTACAGTCAGTACATACAGCTGCGGCCAATACACACAGCACAGTGTACAAACAATACAGCGATGGACATCTCAGGTCCAGCTAAAGATAACAAGGTATCATGTTTAATTACTGTACTGTCTGCATTTTGTAGCGACACGAACAAAACGTCACTCGCAAGCAACGGAAAGTAAAATTTTTCAGATGGCCGCACGCGGTTTGGGGCGAGTCTTCAATGCCTTTAATTATAACAGTTGAAGTCTTTCAACGTCTCTTCAATACTACACTGGAAAGTAGGTCAGATAAGAGGTTGGCCTTTTATTCAAATTTGAAAGTTATGAAAATGTCAACAAGGATCGAAAATCCCAATACAACCATTCAGTTTTGAAAAGTACAGCCTTTTATACTACATTCATATGACCTTTGACTCCTACATTGGTATGTGTGCTAAGAAGGTATGCATATATTGATTACATTAAAGTTAGTCTTCAGGACTGTATACTTACTTGACAGGCCTAGAGTTCTGATTCCTACCAAGGCCTCCATACCAGGTATGGTGCAAAACTCTCATACAGTAGCAATGTTGTGAAGATACTAACATTTAAGGAATTTTCCATTTAGCCCCACCCACTCATTATGAACATTAATTAGATAAGCTTCTTTCATAAATTTTAAATTAAACTTGTCCCTATTACCTAGTAACATCTTTATATCAAATATGAAGCAAGTAGGACATGCTGTTCTGAAGGTATTGCACTTTGAAATTTAGCCCTGCCAACTCATTAATATGCATATTACAAGTACCAAGAGTAATAGCATTCATCTATTCTATATCAGCTACCTACCAAGCTCATGTAATATGCATAAAAACACCCTATCCTTGAGATGTGTTTACAAGCTATTTCTAGCTAATTTCCATGTAGCCACACCCATCATAAATGTTAATGAGCTAAATTTCCATCATTACATAAATTTTCCCCTATTACCTAGTAACATCTTCATAACTAATATGAAGCATATTGGACATACCGTTCCAAAACTTATTGCAATTTGAAGCTTTTAACATTTTGTCCTGCCCCCTTATTAATATGCATAATACAAGCACCAGAAACTATAGGAATCATCTACTGACCATGGCTAACTTATGTACCAAGTTTAACATCAATCCTGTATTTCCATCTTGAGATATTGTGTTTACAAGCATAATCTAGCAGATTTCAATGTAGCGCCTCCCCGTCATGAATATTCATGCTTAATAATTAACTAACAGCAAAATCCCACTGACATTTAGAGAGTAACTGGCCTGAAGTAAGATGCCTGAATAGATAATAATCAGCATGTAAGGCGGGTATTTGATGACACTATAAAGCATGCCACATATGCATTGGGTGGAATCTATGAGGCTGGTGAAGCCACAAGACTCACTTAACAAACAATACACGATGGCTATCCAATTTAGGGGTTAATCTCATTTGGTAAATTTTTACAATTTGGATGACCCATGTCGGACCAGAAAACCATGGATTTCTCCTGGATAAAATACCAACCTCACTTTGGCCGGCCAGGAATGGACCACACGACTTCCCATATGCCGAGTCTCATTGTTTCTAATGCAGTTCGACCATAGCTCTGGGTTAATGGCAACATAACTGGATATCCAACAGTCTACTTAGTTAAGTCTACATGGGTGAGTTATTATAAACCATTTAATTCATTAAATAATATATATCCCCCACCCCCCACAAATGCTGTTACATTTGCAAAGCTTACACCTTATTTCATTATTCCTGATGCAAGTTTGATGGACTACAGTAACAGAATGTTTTACAGAGGTTCAAAGGGTCTCTCCGTGGAGAATGCTTCCACTAGATTGATTCAATGGAAGTCCAATGCAAAACTTCAACTGTCAGCTTCCAAATCAAAAGAAAACGTGTCAGCTATGTGGTGGGATGGAGCCACTCGGGATATACTCTAACCAGAGTAAAGTAAACCTACATCCCTTTCTGTTTTCTTAGAATAACGAATCAGTTCCCTTCCATATAATGGTACATGTCTTTCACCACACGTATATACAGCTGATCAGTACAAACAGCAACTAAAATGCCTTCTTCAAGTAAGATCATTTAAGGGGTGTGAAGACTCGCGCAAAAAGAAACGTCTAATGCCGGTAATTTGACCTAGTTTCGAATGAGGTGTAACAGAAGTGTTAAACACCACCATCGATCCCAGAAAATACACACACAGCTTGCTACCGTCTGTAATTAGACACTAGTGTACAGTCAGTACATACAGCTGCGGTCAATACCCACAGCACAGTATACAAACGATACAGCGATGGACATCTCAGGTCCAGCTAAAGATAACAAGGTACCACGTTTCATTACTGTCTGCATTTTGTAGCTGCACAAACAAAACGTCACTTGCAAGCAACAGAAAGTTAACTTTTTCAGATGGCCGCACGCAGTTTGGGGCGAGCCTTCAATGCCTTTAAAGAGAATCTCAACACTGAGGGACACCAAAAAAAAAAAAAAAAATGTAAAAATGAAGAAATGTTATACTGATTACTGAGGGTGTTAAGTTAAAGGTGAACGAGTAGCAAGGGGGAGAAAGAGGAAAGAAGGCGACCGTTAGTGAACGGTTAGAAATAATCGTAATATTTAATCACAGCAAGCTACAGAGGAGGAGGTGTATTACGCCTCACCGGAACCTGCTGTTGCTGCTGTTGCTGCTGTTGGATTACAAAGTGACCCGAAAATGCATTAGCCCTCCAGTCGGCCGGTTGACTTCCCTGCATTGGAATACACAGCAGTGGTTACATGAAAGCTTTATCGCAACAAGACTCTATGCAATCGCTTGGCTCCTGTTTACCGCAACTATTTGAAGTTGGACCAAAATATTGTAGAAAACGGGGGAGTGTTATTAATAAATACTTAAAACTGGTCAGCTACTGATTCAACTTAGAACATGCTGCTATTGTCTGTATTCAAAAATATGTTTTAACAATGAACAACTGCTGATTCATCCGATTTTGGTGTTTTACATCATCATCCAGAAAGTTTAATATAAAACAACTTCCCCCTCCCTCCCTCCCCCTCCCTCCCTCCTCCGACCCAAGAGTAGAAAGGAACAATTATAGTTGACTCCATATTTCCATTTCAGTTTTTTTTGTAAAACAAAGGGTTGCTTGTAGGATACAGATAGGATAAGGATTTCTATGTGATGAACAGAGAAGAACAAATTAAGCCCTCCATGGGAATCACCCCCTCCAAATGTATTTAATCACAATACAATTCTTATCTCTTCTCTTCTATCTCCATAGCCCTTTCATCTCCTAAGCTGTTTCATCTCCATTGTTCTATATTTAATCCATTTACTGTTCATTGGGCCAATTTAATTGTCTGCCAATTTGAAGAAGATCCTGCTAGGTTCAAAACGTCAGCCCCTCTAAACTGATAGATATTTACCTACAAAGGCTTTTTTGTAGCAGATAAAGCAGTTTGATAAACAGTGTTTGTTTTTCTCTCTCTTTTGCTTTCTAGTTTTCAATCAGGTCGTCAAATGTCTAAACCGCAAAGATAGTTGTACGACAAAGTTTAACGAATCATGGACACTTTCATCCAGTGTATTTTCAATGTAAACAAATAAGTTAGAATACAGACAACCGGAGCATTAGTTTCAAGTTTTGGAAGAAACATTTGCTAACTCTCAGATCAAAGGATGACCCTTCTTGGATATTAAACAATCAAGCTCTGAGAGAGACTTGTAGCAAGTCTACTTTCAGAAATATTTACATTTGCATGTCACTATGGGAAACAGGTTATGCAAATATCTAATTTACATACAAATGGTACGATGCTCTTTGCCAGAAGACGAAATCAGCCATGTCATTGTCCTTGCAGTAATATTACATCAATCATTGATTACAACATGATATCGTGGTTCATTTACATGTCATGAATATTCAGTTAAGAGTAAGGAGGTGGAGTAACTACTTTCAGCTCAAAGTCGATAAATGAATAATACAAAGATAGACAAGATTTTGCAACAATACCGCTCAAATATATATGAGAAACCCAGCAACAAAATGTTTTTATAACTTCATGAAGTTGTTAATACTTGAGAGTTAAGTAGCTGGTTAATGATCGTGGAAAACAAAGCACCGGAGAAGAGGGAATAATTATTTCCAATGTCTTAAATGTCAAAAATGGGTAACGAGTAAGAAAATTCAACAAAATGTTATCAAGGTACACAACCCTGTCGCAAAGCTGAATTTCAAATTTGTTTCAATTGAGATTACGTAAAATTTTGGCTATCTCATGCATGGATAACAATCGTAGAAATAACTGTACCAGAATCTGTATCATAAAAAAAAGTCTAAGATATCAAAACGGGTAATTAATTAGAAACTTTGCAAAATTCCAACTACATATGCGACGCTCTGGAGAAGCTCAACTTGAGATTTCAATTAGGTTTAGGCTTTTATTTTTTAAAGGAAGATAACTGACGGAAAAATGCAGCAGAGAAGTGGGACCAATTACCAGTCTAAGAATGTCGAAACTATTAAGGAAAATCTGCAAAATTTCAACCACATACACAGCTTTCTTAGCTGCACATTAAGTTTGCCCTTTGCTTTTGGTCCAAGTTAACAGACAATCATTGCAACACATTTAAAGTTTTGTTCACTTTAAGACCTCTCTCTGAAGGTAAAACTTATCCAAAATATTTGCAAATTTTATTTTTTTAATTTTTAATTTTTTTTTTATGATTTTCAGTTCAGCACTACTAGTTTGTTGTTAAGTTCTGCAGAAAAATGGTATAAACAGGTACAAACACCCACCCACATGCATAAAAAAATGGTATATAGGTCACTTGTCCAACCATACATACACACACATCCATCAACAGACAAAAACAAGTTGAGAAGAGCCCAGGAACATGCAGAGAAAGTTTTCCAAACATACAAAAAAATTTAGTCAGAAAGTTTAATGAAACTTGGGGAAAGTCTAAAGCAGCTGGTTGCCTTTTCTTGACTTAAAAGTTGGTGTCATTCTTATCAATTTCACTTAGGTATGGTGTCAAAAAAGACAAGATGGTGTCAAGAAAGACAAGATGGTGTCAAAAAGAAACGCTGCAGCAGCTGCAACATAGCAAAACATAGAAAGAAAGAAAAATGCAAAACATAAACCAGAAAATATTTTTGGATGATGAACAGAGCGTAACAATTTCAGAGAACAAATGCAAAGGGGGAAATTGAAAAAGAATGTGCATATCTACATATAATTTTTTCTTCTTCTAAAAAAAAACCCCTGTCAAAAAATGGGCTCTTCTCAAACTGTTGACACATTATGACAAACAAGACTCACCACATTTTGCTGCGGGGGTGCACTACCTTGTTCCTGATAAAGCCACAGACATAGTTGGAAAAAGTGAAGACGAAGTGAGTGCAAAGAAGACAATACACTGAAAATCTAACTGTTTAATGGGGTGGAAGAAGGGGGAAGTGGAAGGGGGGGGGGGTACTCTCTAATGTTCATAGCAACATAAAAGGTATATCTGTGTCTCCATTCAAAGACCAAAATAGATCATACAGATAATCTGAACAAACCTTGACTTGGTCACTTTCCTCCCCAAAGCTTGTACAGATGATCAGTGTAATATTAAGTAACTAAATAATATGGACTTTTATTTAAATTTCAAATATTCCCTTCATATTTTTCATGAAACAAACTTTTGGCTCTGAACACTCTCTTATAAAATACTATGATTCATGTGTACAAAAACTGTTACACATATTTGTACTTGTAAAGCAATTGGCTCGTGTAGCATAGCATTTCGCTCCTGATAAATCATTCCCTCTTCAACGTCACATTGCCGTTTCATGTTTGTATAGCTTTGTTTCCTGCCAGTGACTTTACCATACCTAGCAATGCAACATATTTACACCACAAATCTCTACTGTTCTATAATATTTCAAATTTGTTTATAACTATCAATGAGGAGGGCACATGCAAAAGCAACTGATGATTTTTCAAAACTTTCCAACTTTGAGGAAGAACTACTCTAAAAGTTAGTGCATTTTGACATGATTCTATTCCCCCCCTCCCTTATGGTGACAAATTCATTCCATGACATTGGAGGGGGGGGGGGTGGTTGGGGAATGTAATGCATGAGGAAATGCATGATAGCACATGATGAAACACAGGCTCATAAATGAATGTATCATGGTTGAAGTTGGCGGTACTTTTAATAGATCTGTCCCGAATACAGCTGAAAAAAGCCATCTTTTCAGCAATCTGAGAGGATATCGCAACTGAATATGAGTTTGAGTGTTTGTCAAGTTTTGATAAATGGTGATCTATGAACAGGTGCTATTCTCTTTTTCTTTTTTTTATTAATTTTTAATTCATAAATCAGAAAAAAAGGCTAAGGAAAACATTACAAAATGTTTTTGTAATGTGAAATAGGTTCTGAAAAGGAAAAGAATTTTAATTTACAAAAGAAAACATAATAATAACGAAAAAGGGGGGAGGATGTGTTCCAGAAAAGAAAACATGTCAAGTTTTTAATCTGTGAGTTGATTAATAATTAATCAATCTAAAAGAAATCAAAATGCATTATTATCCCAACAGAAAGTACAGAAACGTTGAGAAACATACGGTCATAAAACACTTCTCACAAACACATGCTTTAACACATGCTTTAATAATAATAATAATAATAATAATAATAATAATAAAAATAATAATAACTTTTGTGTAAAGATAGTTTGCCAAAGAAACTATGAGAATATCAAAATCAACAACCCCAACCAAAATTAAAGAGATGTTGACATGAGCAGATACATAATCTTGTGGCAATCTCCAGTAACCTGGGATGGATGACATGCAAACCTTCAAAAACATTTTGACTATGCATTAAAAACTGAGAAAAATAATTCTGCAGTTATGTCATAGCAGTACTTAAAAAGTCCAGAAGCAAAGATTACTGTTTATACACCAATAATCATGCTAATAGCAGTTAAGCTCTGAAAAGCTTTTTTAAATATATTTTTTTACTTGGTAAATAATTTATGTTGAAGAAGCATTTCAGCAACATCAGTTTAGTAGAAAACTTGTAAAATTTATTATATTTTTGGACCTTTGTGTCGCTCATGTAATTATTTGTCGACATCAGACTGAATAACATTTTACAATCTTCTAAACCTTTTTTTTGGTGATAAGTTTGTCTTCTGTTGTAGTTTACACTTTTTTTCAAAACAGTTCATATTGAAAAAGTCAAAATCACTCAAGAAATAAAACAGAAGCAAATGTACGCTCAAGAGATAATACGACAGGCTAGGGGTGACGCCACTACCCCCTCACTGCCCCCCATCCTCGTCCCCTGTTAACGTTACATTTTCTATAGGAGAGTTAATTCTTCCGAGTGATATACCTTGGCAAGTTGCATATTTCAACACCCATTTCCTATCATTCAAGACCAAATCTGGCTTTCAAAAAAAAGAAAAAATTGAAACTAACAGGATTTGTAAACATTGAATAAGAAAGAGAAAGAAACAAAGACAAACATGTAAAATAAAATTATCACTTGCAATTTTTGGTGAAATTTGTGAAAAATGTTATCAACTTTTATTTGATAACGAGTAATTTAGATGATTTAGATAAGTGTCATACCATGTACTGTCCTTGTCCTGTCATTGGCTGCTGCTGGGGCCAGTTGGTAGTGGATGCCACCTGTTTGGGTTGCCAACTCTGTCCACCTGTACGAACATTGGAGTTTGTTGATTTACTCCACTGGTGGTCTGACCTGAGGTACAAATCATACAGGGGTTAAACATGTAGTACAAAGCAGATATCAAAGTAATATTACAGTATGGTGCAGTCATTCACAGTCGTTTTCCAAATTATGTCCAACTTATGCCAAACAGTTGATTGGAAAGAGGCAGGAACCTCGCCTAGGAGTAACCTCAAACTATAGTACATCATTGGCATGACATCATTGGCATGACATCATTGGCATGACATCATTGGTATGACATCATTGGTATGACATCATTGGCGACCAGGGTGACCGGATCTACCAAAGTGATAAACTGCAAGAACCAGATTTACAGAGTCAGCCAAATAAGTTAAAATGCTCATTACATAATGTATTTCCACTAGACAATTAGTAAAGCGGGTTTGACTAGTTAATGCTTTGGTTAAGTGGTCATCAAGTGTTGCCCATGACCTACTACAGTCTTCCCGTTTCCCTCGCAAGCTTCTCTATACTGTGTGGCATACCTTGGGAGCATTGCTGCTTCCACTAAGAAAACCCAAACCTGGTTATTACTTAAACTGTACATGTTGCATTGAGGGTTTCCTTCTTTACCGAGTCATGCGACATTTGTTTTGAACTGGACACCCGTCAATGATAGTTACAACAGCTTAGCTTCTTTTAACCCAAAACACAAAATTTTGTGTCCCACACATTAAATTGTTTCTTCTTTTAACATCTCAAATCTTACTTTCAAATAAATATAGTGATTCACATGAACACCATTTGTGGCAAGTAATGCTCTATTGCAGCTTCTAGTCTGTTATTTTGGTGTAATTTCCATGTTAAAATACTTACTTAGCAGTGCTATCCTTTTCTTTGTTCTGTGAAACTCCTGTCCCCTTCCCTTCGCCCTGCCCTCCCTCCACCCACCCCACCCCCTGTATTCATTCTTGTCTTGAATGTAAAAGAGGCAGGAACCATAAAGGTATCTTACTACTCTTTTGTGTAAACTATTTGAGTCTGGATGAAAGTGTAACTATTTAAGAGATTTTAATGCAAAGAGACTTCTTGATGTTCGAGGAACTTAATCGGAACTAATCCATATCATTTCAACTTTCATTTCATTGTGCAAATTCAAAGTAAATCCAACCATCGTACATTAGATTTTGAGTGATTTTTTTTATAATATTCCTGGCTTTTCAAACAAGAAAATAGCCTGTAAGATCCAGAAGAGGGTGTGGTGTTATTCCCAACACCTAATTAAAAAAAGTGTCACCAAAGTATATTATGGTGCATATCTAAAAACATTTAAACACTAAAACTTGCACAAAAGCTGAACAAAGAAACACAAGATGTTAGACACTCTTCGTTTTTGACGAAACACGACTAAAATATCTCCACTTAGCGAGAAAAAGTCTGATTCCTTTTCTAGAAAAATATAGACAAAGTACCACTTCAATCCACAAAGGTTACGAAAGGAGAACATTGGAGACAAATATGGACCAAGCTAAAATATCCTACCATTCAAAAACAAATACTCTTGGGCCAAAAATGACAGGGTGCCACAAATCTATTACAAAATGTAGCTGTTGATAAGGACCACTACAAGACGAGTTGTTCTATCAGAAAAGTCTGGACATATAAATATATCAAAGAAATCTTTCTAAAGAGGGAAAGAGAACATCAAAATATTTAACAGGAGAAAATTAAGACGGGGGGTGGGGGGGGGGGGATACAGCCATTAAAAAGGAGCATACATTTGACCTCTTTACGGTATTTTAGGAGCTGTCTAAACTGACAATATTTTCAGAAGTCAGAAATTTTACTCTTTGTCTTTCACAATTTTGCTACATACTGATGGGTCTTACCATTCAACATGAAATAATTTCTGAAACTTGCAACTTGACCAGGTAAACGATGTGATCCATTTTCCAAAATTTTCTGCCTTCAAATTCAATATTTCGGGAAAAATGTCTACTAAAGACTGACTGGATGAATTTTATTCCTTTATATTTTTATCTCTTTATATTTATTTTTTGGAGTACTTTCCTTTGTTTAGCATATGCTCCTTTAATGCGAGGGTTGGGGGGAGGGGGAGGTTGGGGTTAAACTGGCATCAAACAATCAACTAATTATCACTAAGAACCTACTTTAGGCGACCCAAACCACTCAGATCGAAATCAAGTGGATCAGAAGATCTACAATTTCATCAATAAAGAAAACAAAGAAAAATGAGACAGAGATGAAAATAAGATAAACAGAAAAAGCAAATTCAAAGCTCATAAGAAAAGTAATTATTTCTCAAAGTCTTCTCTAAATAGAGTAATGAGATACACAGTGAACGTGATATTTTTTTAATATACTCCCAGACACATTTTTATTTGTTTTACGCAGTTTTTACTAATGTTTTTCTACTTATTAGTGGACCACTAATCACTGATATTCAACTAATTAACATTGTTTACAATAAAGTAGATCTAATCTCCCCCCACCACAAAAAAATTAATCTGTTTTCACCATGTTTTTATCTGCTATGCTTTTGAAGATGTCTATACACTTCATAATGAAAGTTAAAGCAGGCAGGAACCACCCATTAAGGCAAAATTTCTGCTGTTAGCCCCTTAATAGTCCAGACCTTATTGTAGGAGTTTATCCAAATTCAGTAGCAAAATAATTATGGAAAACTTCTTTTAAAACTTTCTCTATGCATCATGGAACTCCAGAATGAAATACCATCCCGTGACCTTGAAAAATCTGTGATATATTTTAAATGTTTTTCCTAGTTACATTTGAATTGCATCTGAAGAGCTGACTTATTGATCCATTTTGCTAGATTTAGTAGTCCAGCCACTTTCATTAATCAGCCTTCGATCTTCAAACCATTTCAAAAAAATTTGAGCCTAAAAGGATCATCTGCACTGATGGGAAGTTGCTTTTAATGTTTCCATGGCAACAGTCCACAAACTTTTCAGAACCCCATGATCCGATATCCACCAGACCGCCGCCTCCTCTTACAATCTATCTGAAAACTG
Organism: Apostichopus californicus; assembly: GCA_020650975.1. Lineage (NCBI taxonomy): Eukaryota > Metazoa > Echinodermata > Holothuroidea > Aspidochirotida > Stichopodidae > Apostichopus > Apostichopus californicus. The sequence goes on from JAIPMN010019401.1 coordinate 16,219, forward strand.
TAGATAATTTTTCGAAAGTCTCTAAAAAATTCTGTGGCCCACTTTTGGGTCACTGCCCAAATAAATGCAAATCATATTCTTAATCGCAGCATTACTTACTTCTTTGGTGATGGTCCACCTTTGATGTCCAGATTGGTTGCTAGGCTACTCAGAGTGGAGTTGAGATCCATTGAACCAACTGCGGCAAAGTTATCTGCCTGGGGGGGAGGAGGGTTTTTGTTCATCGGTTGTAAAATGTCAGCCATTGGTTGGCCTGAAGAGAAACAGGAGGGAAAAAACAAAAGGAATAACAAATTAGAATATCACATTAGATGTCAAATGACCTTTATAGTGACTAGTACCACCCACCTATCATCGATAACACACAATGCAATCAATGTCTGTGTGTGTACCAGTAAACCAATATTAGCCCAGCTTGAAAACCATTTGAAAGCGTCGTCCGTGCTCTAAGCTGCATGTACCCATCCTTGAAATATGGATCTCATGTCTGCAATTGTATCTAGATAGTTAATTATCGTTTAAAAATTTGAAAAGGATTGATAGTAGAACATATGGTCAGATGGTGATGTACAACTTTTGTTATACGTCACTATCTAAGCGGAGCGCCATCATCGGTTGGCAAGGAGCGTCGAAATTTTCGATGAAAGGTACCCTTAGATCGGTAAGATTAACACCCATATAGGCTTTAAATTGCATCTAAACAATTAATGAACGTGTGTAAACTTAGGGAGGACGGATAGAAGAACTTATATGGTGATGTACATCTGAAGCTTATACGTCACTATTTAGGCGGTGCACCACCATCAGTTGGTGCGGCGCGTCGAAATTTAAGCAAAAAGGAAATCCTAGATCAGCAAAAATGACACCTCTGGT
>JAIPMN010019406.1:0-16095 GCA_020650975.1 Apostichopus californicus
AGGATTACTATCAAAGCGGAGCGCCACCATTGGTTGGCGTGCAGCATACAAGAAAATTTCTGGTATTGATAGCCCCCCAGATCATCGGAAATGGCACTTCTCGGGCTTGGAAATGACCAACCAGATGTACACTTTTGCCTAAGAACCAAGTTTTTACCAATAGTTTTTTTCCTCCCTAACCTTTTTCAAGATTTTCACCAGTTACATATCATGTTCGACCTCATTGCATCTCCTGTGGATCATTGCTTTTGTAGGTAATACTACGTAACGGCCCACAATACCCGTCAGCCCCACCTTTCAAGGTTTTTAGCCAGTTATTTTTTCAGAATTTGAATAATACATTCACTTCAAAACATACCCATAATGTTGCACAAAATTTCATCTATGGACAACCAATATAGAAAAAAAAACCTTCAATCCCTAACAGACAGGTCAAAATTGCACGAGTAGAGGGAAGTATGATATAGAATGTTGGTCAGGGAATTTTCGAAAATTCAGACACTGTTAATCTATTGTGTACAAATATTCAAACCTCTTTTAACGGCTACTATAAATATCATACAAAAAAAAATAAAAAATTTACTCGAAGGGTGGGGGCGCCCCCCTCCCCCCCCCCTTGGCTACGCACCTGCAGTTAGAAATATTGTAGGAAACAGGCCAAATGGAAACCCAGTGAACCCATATCGATGTGGATCATATATATGATTGTACATACTTACACTCACACACAAGAGATGTTACAGACATGATAATAATCGTGAGTGACAAAATGTACGAAGTGTCATTTAACTCATGCAGCATGTGTTGGATGAAGGTTTAGCCACCGCCAAGTATGATGGATAAATAATCTCATGCATTCTTATCTATTTATAGCCACACAAAATACTATGCGACCAAATATTGGGGGGATAGTAGATACTATATCCCCCACCTATAATATTGGGGGACATGCCCCCCCCCCCATGATCGCCACCCATGGCGGTAGAATCCAATGAAAGATTAAAGCCACAGAGAAGTAATGACACAATTTTTAGCTTTCATCAGTTAATTTTATGGTACCGACTTTAAACATATGTACTTTCAAAGAGAAAATCGAGAATCAGCAACAAAGCACTAAGCTGACGGTAGGCTTTTATGTTTTGTAACGTAGCCTATATAAGTTACTTAGCACTAGTTTCGTAATCCAACCTCTGGCCTAGGCCGATATCAGCTGACCCAACATAAGTCTTAGTAGAATCATGGAGGTACCTCCATGGTAGAACTACCACGACCATGTTCTCGTTGCATTTCTCACAATCGTTAAGCCTAACGTTAGCCGATGTGACACAAATAAGGCCATGCCACCAAACAATAAGATTTACCATAGGCCTATAACGGATCTGTGCGGTTCTCAGCTAAACGTAGTTGAAAACCAGATGTAGTAGACTAGAAATAGGCAAGTGAGACGAAATACAAATTTAAGATGGCAAGCCTTACATGTAGGGGGAGGTGGGGATTTGATTTGGAGTAGTAAACATTAGGGAATCTGTCGTGGTCACTCAAGTAAGTAATGTATGAGAACACATGAAAGATGAAGTAAAACACATTAAATACATTCCGAGGTGTGTTTGTCAGCATTAAAGTAGTGTAGTGACATGCATATATGGTAGTATAATTATACATGGTGGATATCACATAATCATAGTGAAATCGAGAGTTTAAGCCAAACAGTGTAACCTCACCTCCACCCACCCTTCCAACCAAATGGATTTATAAGCTAGACAAAAAGACCCCATATTAACTAAATTTGAAGCAATGAGAAAGAAAAAAAGAAGTCCAATCTGCATGGGTTTCTGGCTCCAGATTTGTTATTATTTTAGGATGATGTTGGCATACATGTAAATACAGTAATGCAAATCTGAATGGATGCTGCTTGGATACCACACAGAGTAATATTGGCCTACTGTAGAACAGACATGACCAAACAATTATTCCACTGATTAGTGCATATACATGATGAGTGGTAGTCATTGCATTTCTTTTGTTTTGCATAGACACTTCAGGATAAATGCATGGTGCCTGCCGGCTCCTGGCGTAGTCTGGACCCAGTGTGTGACCATGGTGGAGTTTTAGATGGCAAGATTATCATTCAGCCTGCGGATATTAAATCTGGTTGTGTTCAGCCATGCATGACTCGACCCCTTTTTACCTATCAAGTCTAGTGTCCAGTGTATCCTTTTGCAATGAAGGGTATAACATGGTCTTCCAGGATGTGCATGTTGTGATGAAGGGTATAGCATGGTCTTCCAGGATGTGCATGTTGTGATGAAGGGTATAACATAGTCTTCTAGGCTGTGCATGTTGTGATGAAGGGTATAACATGGTCTTCCAGGAATTGCATGTTGTGATGAAGGTTATAGCATGGTCTTCCAGGATGTGCATGTTGTGATGAAGGGTATAACATGGTCTTCTAGGCTGTGCATGTTGTGATGAAGGGTATAACATGGTCTTCTAGGCTGTGCATGTTGTGATGAAGGGTATAACATGGTCTTCCAGGAATTGCATGTTGTGATGAAGGGTATAACATGGGTCTTCTAGGCTGTGCATGTTGTGATGAAGGGTATAACATGGTCTTCCAGGAATTGCATGTTGTGATGAAGGGTATAGCATGGTCTTCCAGGATGTGCATGTTGTGATGAAGGGTATAACATAGTCTTCTAGGCTGTGCATGTTGTGATGAAGGGTATAACATGGTCTTCCAGGAATTGCATGTTGTGATGAAGGGTATAGCATGGTCTTCCAGGATGTGCATGTTGTGATGAAGGGTATAACATGGTCTTCTAGGCTGTGCATGTTGTGATGAAAGGTATAACATGGTCTTCCAGGAATTGCATGTTGTGATGAAGGGTATAGCATGGTCTTCTAGGCTGTGCATGTTGTGATGAAGGGTATAACATGGTCTTCCAGGATGTGAATGTTGTGATGAAGGGTATAACATGGTCTTCTAGGCTGTGCATGTTGTGATGAAGGGTATAACATGGTCTTCTAGGCTGTGCATGTTGTGATGAAGGGTATAACATGGTCTTCCAGGATGTGCATGTTGTGATGAAGGGTATAGCATGGTCTTCTAGGATGTACATGTTGTGATGAAGGGTATAACATGGTCTTCCAGGATGTGCATGTTGTGATGAAGGGTATAGCATGGTCTTCCAGGATGTGCATGTTGTGATGAAGGGTATAACATGGTCTTCTAGGCTGTGCATGTTGTGATGAAGGGTATAACATGGTCTTCCAGGATGTGAATGTTGTGATGAAGGGTATCACATGATCTTCCAGGATGTGCATGTTGTGATGAAGGGTATAGCATGGTCTTCTAGGCTGTGCATGTTGTGATGAAGGGTATAACATGGTCTTCTAGGCTGTGCATGTTGTGATGAAGGGTATAACATGGTCTTCCAGGATGTGCATGTTGTGATGAAGGGTAAAGCATGGTCTTCCAGGATGTGCATGTTGTGATGAAGGGTATAGCATGGTCTTCTAGGCTGTGCATGTTGTGATGAAGGGTATAACATGGTCTTCTAGGCTGTGCATGTTGTGATGAAGGGTATAACATGGTCTTCCAGGATTTGCATGTTGGGATGAAGGGTATAGCATGGTCTTCCAGGATGTGCATGTTGTGATGAAGGGTATAACATGGTCTTCTAGGCTGTGCATGTTGTGATGAAGGGTATAACATGGTCTTCCAGGTTGTGAATGTTGTGATGAAGGGTATAGCATGGTCTTCCAGGATGTGCATGTTGTGATGAAGGGTATAGCATGGTCTTCCATGATTTGCATGTTTGGTGGAACTGTCTCATCTGGAAAGTTTGTCCGAAGTAGCTTTTGATGGTTAAATCTGTTAGAAAATGAAACCAAAACATAGTTTATCCTATATTACCTTCCTTTTTAAAACTTCACACACAACAATATCAGCTTTCATCAACCATATACCAGCCATATGATTGGTCAGAAAGTCATAATGACCAGTGGTCAACCCTATGGTGCATTAACGAACAGTTCAGATTGTTCGGATTGTTTTTTGTGTTGTTTACTCTGGTCCAAAGAGCCAACTACTCAATCGATAACCAAAAGCCTAAATCGGCAAAGGCCTATTGTAATCCTAACAAAAGGAAGCTAGCAACCACTGCTGCCCGTGGAAGCACTCTAAACCTGCAAGCAGACTCAAGCTCCGCCCACTCTGCAAATTACTGAGAGAGAGCCAGTAGAGCTGTGGTCATGCTTTGCTGATTTCAATGAATAGACAATAGACGCTCACACGCTGTCATGACGGCGATAAGATTTGGCAATGGTCCCTAATTACCTGTCGTCATATTAATCAATGAGAGAAGCGAATAATGGGTCAACTCGTTAATCCGGGTAACTGAGAAACATGAAAATCGGACCTCACCTTACGTTTTTATATCTTCTTTAGAAAGGTACCCAGCAGCATTATACTGTTGCAGGTTCCAAAGTGTCTGAAAGGTGTCTTATATTTTGATGTAACAGCTTGATTATCATGCACAAGGGTTGGACACTGTTTTAGTGCTGTGTTGATGACATCTGACTTCAGCATTTTGATGTTTTCATTCTACATAAACAAAGGTGAAAATGGAGATATTATTGGCAATCATTTTTGAGATGGAGTCCTCTCAATATAATTGGCAATTTTAACATCAAGGACGTGGCATGTATTTTAAAACTATTTAAGTGTTTCAAGAAGAGACCCAGGCTGAGATGTAGTCCAGGTGGGCACACCTGTCAGAGACAAGTATATTCTGTAGTGCACAATATAATATTCATCTTCAGAGAATGCTACTGGAGCGTGGCTGAAGTTAGGAAATATTAATATAAGGAAGAAATATATAAAGGGCAAACTAAGGGAATAATGTCATGTTAAATTCTCCGCTCCTGGGAACTTTTCCCAGCCATGGATGGATTCACATCAGGATACATTAATAAACAAGAGCCCAAGGCCACTATGGTTCCTTGCTTGTAAGGAATATTTACAAGGGAGCAGCACTGTCTTAAAATTGTTATGTGGTCCGATATACACACACAATATTATTGCCAAAAATATCACAAACCAACTGCTGGTCCTTTTGAGAACCTGTTGAGAACCAGGTGTCCGATATGAGCAAGAGTTTTTTTTTTACAGAACTCACAGAATTATCCTAACTGTATTTATTATGAATTTAAACAAACCAAACCAAACCTTGATCTCAAATAACTTCGCACATAAAGGTTGCAGAGGAGTCAACTTATGGACAATTTAGATTGGAATATGGCCACTAAACTTCAAATAATCAAATTGAAAGATACTAATACAGGTCACTGGAGGTCAACTCGAGGTCAAAGGTCACCCAAATGCAGGTCGACTATTGGAATACAATAGCGTAACTCCCAACCTTGATGGACATTTGGTTCTCAAGTTATTGCAAAAATACTAGTTTTTGACCCCTAATTGATATGTTGACCTTGAATCACATGACTGTTATGTTTGGAAACGATCCCTTACCCCATTCACAACTACTCCCAAAATATCAACCATGTCGGACCCTGTCAATGGGAGTTATTGCTTTTTTTTAAATTTTGGTTTTTGGCCTCCAACTGACCTTTGGTGACCTTCACAGGCACCGAAAACAATACAACGAAAACAAACGAAAAAAAATATCAACAATGTCGCACCCCTGTCAATGGTAGTTTCACAAGTTATTGCCAATAAAACACATTTTGACCCATAATTGACCTTTGGTGACCTTGTATGACATCACGGTTATTTTGTAAAACGTTCCTCTACTTCATTCACAACTTGTCCTAATATATCAGCTATGTCAGACTTCGTAACTAGAAGTTGTTGCAAAACTTAGCAGAAGTTGGCAGTTTTCTGCACATAAGCTACCTTGAATAACCTTAGATGATTTGGTTTTTATCAAAAATGTACCCCTTGATGATGTGCACTCTGTCCTAAAATTGTTATATGCTACAATGTACACACATAATCTTATTGCTAAAAAGGTATCAAAACCAACCTTTGGCCCCCTCATAGCTTGAGAACTGGGTGTCCGATTGAAGCGGGAGTTGGTTTCTTCTATAGAGCACAAAGAGCTCTATCATATATCAAAATATTGACAAACTTGTTTTGTTTTGCCCCGTATCTCCTAAAATTAGCATATTTTTCAAGATTTGACCTTTGACCTTTTGACCTCACGGTCAGATGTAGTATGACACGCTGATTCCAAAAAGCAACATGACAAGTCTGTACGACCATCCTAACTGTACTTATTTAAAAAAAAACTTGACCTCTGATAACTTCGCACACAAAGGTCGCACAGGGGTTAACCCATGGACAATTTTGATCGGAGGGTACCTTTGAGATCCGATTGTGGCCATGAAAATTCAAATACCCAAAGAAACTAATATAGGTCACCGGAGGTCAACCTGAGGTCAAAGGTCACCTAGATGCGGGTCGACTGCTGCATTGCAATAGCGTAACTCCCAGCCTTGACGGATATTTTGCTCTGAAGTTATTGCAAACATATTAGTTTTGACCACTAATTGACCTTTGTTGACCTTGGATCACATGACCGTTATGTTTGGAAACGATCCCTTACCCCATTCACAACTACTCCCAAAATATCAGCCATGTCGGACCCTGTCAATGGGAGTTATTGCTTTTTTAAATTTTGGTTTTTGGCCTCCAACTGACCTTTGGTGACCTTTACAGGCACCGAAAACAATAGGGCACACCTTCTCACTATATATACCTAGTTTGAGTTTAGTCCAACTTTCCCTTGTTGAGTTACAGTGTACCCAAGCGAGTGCTACAGACACACACACACACACACGCCAACCTGACTACATAGGTTCCTTAGCTAAAGCAAGGAACCAAAAATGTGCTTTAACTTCACCTGATCTAGTGGAACTTCAAAAAGATGATCATCTATGACATTGAAGTAATCCTTTGCTGTTGATGGTCTTTCACCATGTTGGAGGTATGTTTACAGATTTGATTTCAGATTGTACAGTGATCTCAGACAACATCGACCTCTCTCTTCCAAGGGAACCCTCATTTCCTCTTTGATAGTGATATAGTATAGGCAACAGTGAAGGCCTACAGTAATATATATATAAAGATAAGGATAATTGCACAGTTCAAGCCTGTATAACTGGGTTTCAGTAGATTAGTCATGGGTGGGGGAGGTCAAGGGGGAACCCATATGAAATTATGGCCCTTTCATAAATAAAAGGAAAACCAATTGGAGAACTGATGAACAAAGACCCTTCATCAATGTTCCTCCCCACTAAAAGAAAACAACAATTGCAGTCCCATACCTTGACACATTTGGTCTGAAAACTAATAACCTACATAATTAATAACGAAATTACCACTGGCTCCTGTAATTCCATAAACAAGACAAAGATATACATTGACCCCAAACATGAAGATTCGTAGTTTCTCCTCTCCTTAAATGTAAGCAAAGATAATGAAGCTATTGGTTCCTTGCCTATAGAGGCTTGTAAGATTGCCACTTTTAGTCAAAGTTTAGTACCTTTTCTTAATGACTAAATGTAAACTTACGTTTGCTTAACTATTTACTTCCACTCTACTTTGGGTAACTCCATGAGTTGCTCACAGTGTTGTTGCATCCCTCTCTTGAGGTTAGCTCTGGATTCATCAGCTGGAAATATGGTGACCACAACAGTGTTCTGGGGAATCAGCTAGTTTGGAAAATCTGCTAAAAGTTTCCTCCATCCTGGCTTGTCACCTGCAACTTTAATCCAGATCTCATCAGCGGGAATAAAATTTGTCCACTGCGAAGCTTTTAGTCTATTCAAAGATAAACATAACAAGTACTTGTTACGGGTCAATTTCAATGAGCAGACATTTAATCACCAGCATTTTTGCATTTCCAGGTGGCCTCAGATGCAATTTGGTGCAATATAGCACACTTCAACACCCACTGGACTTAGATGCGGTGGTGTCTTCTTGATGATTGTACCATCTTTCTCATCTTGGTGCAGAAGAGGTATCCACTCTGCCCTGACATTGATACTGACAATGTCCTGTATTGATAAGATCACATTCAGCATAGATGTCACAGTTTCAGCCACCTATAACAGAAACACAAGCTCCATAAGTGTTTATTTTTCAAGGTAAATTACCGAATTTTGCAACTGTTGTTGCAGTTATATATCCAGTAGTGGGTATGAAGGCAGAAGGCATAGTAACTGTAATTGTATGCTCAAGTAAATTTGCCGGCTAAATTTTTTGATAATCTTGTTTATTGGCTCAAACATTCGATTGAGGGGTTTTTGCAAGTATTGTTACTTAACTTAAAGGAGGTGACAAATACGTTATACCATCCAAGAGTTATGACAGGATATGGTTGCTATGGAAACCAGACTTGCTAATCTGTAGTTCTAGTAAAACTATTGTTCTTTTGTTGTTCAATTTATGGTTTTGGTTCTATTTTTTTTTTTTTATTTAAGAGCATTACAGTTAGTAATAAATTTCTAGAGATTTGTGCAAGTATCTTTTAGAGTAAATTGTTTTTATATTGATTGTTGCACCTGGCATGTTACTCTACAGAACCTCCAGACTATCAAGATATTTCAGATTCTCCAGACTTACCAGATTTTATCTGAGATAAAGAATCTCCAGATTCTACCAGGGATTGAGGTTTACTCCAGACGAATACTAGCCCATCACTGGAGTACAGGTTCCACGGCCAGTTGAGCTTAAAGGGTACGTCAATCTCCAACAGATACAGTAGGTCCATCTCTGAAGAACAGTTTGCCCTCAGATGAGCCTAGAGGTGCAGATTATCTCCCGGGGTACTCTTGTCCACAGAGGTATGGCGTACCCAGGCATAAGGCCATACCCGCTGTGAGGTGAATTTTCTGAAGTTGCGTTCTTGAGGGACATTTTGTCTACTATTAATGACAATTGCGTGACGAACTTACCAACTGCCGGCACTTAACATTGTATTAAGGTATTCATAATCACTGCGCCTTTTAGATTCCATTTACATAAATAACTTTTTTTTAGTATCCCTTAATTAGCACTCACCCTAAAATGATACTAAGTAGTCACATCCACAAACCATTAATAGGGTTCATCTACACTAACTTGAGAAGATAGGATATAGTCATATCCACAATCCATTTATACACAAACTAAAATGTTAACACATACAGTACAATCCTCAATCTGTTCATAGTATCCCTTAATTTGGAATTAGGTCTCAGGGGATACCTGTATCACTAATCTTTCTTCCCTTTATTCGGAAATGTTTGTGAATCATGACATAGAGACAAGATTTCTTCTGTGATTGTAAAATATACAGACTAGACTTCTCAGAGTTAACTAATTGTTGTTTTATCCCCATAGTCCTCGTTTCAGGATTGCAGGATTGTGTGTTTTTACAACCTGCGTTACATGTGTATTCATGCTCATCCTAACACCAACATGAATTCTTATTGTACACACACTGGTGCTGTAGTACTTGTATAACAATTCTGTCTGTAACTAACCATCTGAAGGAAGGAGGCTGTTCACTTGACAAGGTACCTCAATAAAACTGAGACCATGTGTGCATTCAAACTATTCCCAAGGACTCGATACTGTTGTTTTCGACTGAGTTCAGATGGAAAACCTGAAAAGAAAAGAACAAATAAGTCATGGAAATGTTGATAAAAGAATGCCCAGAAATTGGTTTCTTCTACAACACTGAACTAATACTACGCATATGGAACTTAGGCAAATAGGTGTGGCGGATCAATACTATATATATTTCTGAAGTGTGATGTCTGTGTCTGGTTGGGAGGAGAAGCTGGGGATGGGGTAGGGGACGGAGGTTTGGCAGGGGTTGCTGGAATATAACCTATATGATAAGTCTCTCATAAACATAGCATAGGTACCACCAAACAGAGATATGATTGGTTGACTTTAATGTAAACTATTTTTGCCAGATTAGCCCTTCATTAATCCATGAAAGAGGCACCAAGGTTGCATCTAGGTCGCACCTAGGTGAGACCTAGGTTGCACTTAGGTAAGACCTAGGTTGCACCAAGGTTACACCTAATTACGCTGCTGGCTCTTTGTCTCTGTTTTCACTTTTATCAATTGTTTAATTTTCAATATGCCTTCATTAGTGTAGCTCATTATTCAGAACTGCCCCCCTCCCCCTCCCTATCAACTATTGCAACATTGTTATAGTGGATGGAAATGGAGAATATTTTTTTTAATGTGATTCTCAAAGAGATCATGCCATTTCTTACATAAAATGGCAATTTTATTCCTTTATCAAGCCATGTTACTGGTATCGCAATACTGGGAGGCATTACCGAAATTGATTAGAAAATGATGCATTAGTCAAATCAGGAGCAATATATATGTTGTTATATTATTTTAGGATTTATGCATTTAGTTGTCTACATGCTAGTAATTAGGTTAGGGCAATTAGCACCTGACTGAGACTTACTGCATGGTGTCCATCATTGACTGCCACATCGGCAAGATGTGAGTTTATTACTTCTGCTATTTACTGGAAACATATTTCATTTATGTTAAGCCTTTATTAATTAATTGATTAGTTAAAAAATTAATTGTGTCACATCCAGACATAGATGAGATTGATTGTTTTTATTGTTTAATATTTCAACAAACCAGTAATCGTCTGTCGTTCTTTATTACTTTACCTTTTTTCTCTTTCTTTCTTTAGTTATGAATATATACATGGCATAGCCATACTGTATGCTTTATGTGTAATTATATTTGTTAGTGTGTTGCCAGTAGTTACTGTAAATAGTAGTTGTGGAGGTCTCCCCTATATGTCACGAGGCCCATGGTTGAGATGTGTGCCTAACAACCCGGGTATCTCAGTGCAGGTAGTTGACCCCATTAGAGCAGAAGAACCCCTGCTCCCCTTAAGGCTAATGTCCCCTGGGTAGGAGCGATGAACCTGGGGTTACATGTATACAACAATGGATTAAACATTACATTTAAGTCTGCTCTGAGGAACTTGTAGCAGCATTCCAGAGATAGCATTCTTTAAATGTGTTTACATTGAAACCCAACTAGTTGCTGAAGTTTTACTACCACTCAATTTTGGACTTTGCAATCTCAAGACTAAAATTTTGCCTTAATCCTGTCTGAACACAACTACAGTTTGACAGATATGACTTTTACTTACTAAATTCTTTGGGAAAACAGTGAAAGTTGGCAACTTCCCTCAGTGTGAAATATCTCAAGCCGAGCTGTTGGAGGCGAAGCAAGGTCACATTAGAGTCAAGTCGGTCTTCAAACGCCCATTGTTTCTAGAAAGTAAAAGTCACCAATCAACATCAAATAACTAAGTCACATCACTAAAAATTGCAGATCAAAATTGAAACTAAGGGAGTGAAAGCCAATCAAATGACTTCAGATTGATCATGTGATTAATTTGAATATATAGCACAGTAACATCAAAGTGTGTTTACAAACACTGTAACTGCCTCACCATATACCATCATGATGCCAGAGTGGTACTGTTCACAGTATTACATAGAGAGTTATAGTACAGCTCTTTGTCTGTTATGAGTTTTGACTGTGTCCCATAGTTCCCATACCTCTACAAACGTTTTGCCCGGCATCACTTGTTTACACCACATTAGAAAACAATTCACAGATTTAAACTTTTTCTAATTTATCTCCTTGTTAAATCAGCAGGAAACAATCATGAGAAAACTTCATGGTTTGTGAATATCATTTGAACAAATTCACAAACCGTATAATTCACTCTGTGTACAAAATAGAGCTGTAGTTAAATACATCTGTGCAATGGTTTACCTGTCAATAGCAATGTACTATGTAATACTGCCCTCATTACTCCTTCAAACAGGTCTGACATGAGGGTGTTGTGGGGGGGGGGTGAGAAAGCGTCAGACCCAGTTCTGTGGGTGATATGGGATAAAGAATAATGTATTATAATATTCTTAATATACTTAAGGAAATAAACCATGGCTGCATGGACTTGCTTTGTCTAATAGAATACCTTACTAACCATAAATGGAGTACTGACATGGATCTCAATGCCCTACCTGCAAAGACTCACATTGGTTTGTTTACATTGGTATTTATCACAACTACTTACCTTTAATAATCTGTTCAAAACGATTTTTCTGAATCTATGAGAAAAATCTGTAAGGTGTTGATCAAGTTGGTCAGTTAAAGGTCAGGATGGCCATTACCCGAAGAAGATCCCCCCCCCTTTCCTTAGGTTCCCCAATGTCTTTCAAAAGTGTCCAAAGTGTGTCAATTATGCTGAACACAATTAAATTGTTGGAATGTTACCAGAAAAAGAGAGTTTTTACTTGATTTTGGGATGTTTTTTGTTCGTTAATTCTCTAGGTTATCGACATCAATCTGCAAGCATTGTTTCGAAATCTCCAGGCAACGTAGGTGTGTTGGAGACGGGAGGGGGCGCTGTTGGTATGAAAATCTTGATCCGACTGAGTCACTAATGAATTGTGTGCAGTGCTTACCGTTAGTGAGTTGTTACGTTGAAGAAAAGAACCTGTTCCTTCCACATAGTGTCCATACCTACAGAGAATAAAAAACATATCAAATCAATATGACAAAATAACAATGTGTGCAATGTGATGAAATTATTAAATGTTGATATTGAATAAATACTGAAATAATAAGGAACCATGGTGCATCTCCCTTTTTTATGTAATTGTAACATTTTGTGTTTAACTTGCTACTGAAATCACCCGAGAGGACCAGTTGTTGTGCCCAGTAAAGAATGTTGCTGTGTCCTCTACCTTCCTACCCTTCTTGCAGAAAAAAACTTGTCTTGTGACTTTTTGCAACTTATATTTATCCGCAGTTGAGTTTACAGTGTATTATTCATATTCATCCGCAGTTGAGTTTACAGTGTATTATTCATAGGATAACTTATATTCATCCGCAGTTTAGTTTACAGTGTATTATTCATAGTATAACTTATATTTATCCGCAGTTTAGTTTACAGTGTATTATTCATAGGATAACTTATATTTATCCGCAGTTTAGTTTACAGTGTATTATTCATAGGATAACTGGTCAGCTATATACTGTGTAAGAGCTGATGAACCAGTTCCTAGGCATGTTGGTCATACCTACGGAATAAAGATATATCACAATGGGCAGTCACCATGACTTAATGAACCTGTTCTTTGACATGAACTAAGTATTAAGACATTTAAACATGTAAAATGATACTCCTCAAAACTCACGCCTTCGTAAAACAGCAAGTTCTTTCATCTTCGTCTCGAACGATATCCATCACTCGTCCAAATCTTAACAATGTCTTATCTGGAACGGCATAGTCTTCAAAACTTTCTTGTGAAAGTGCCTCTAAATATTCCTTGATATTTCTCTCTTTAGGTGATACACTATTGTCCATCTTGCAACCTATGTCTCTCTGAGATTCTAGATTTGACATACTCATTGATTCTGAAGTATTTTGGATATCTGCTTCAGATTTACTCGTAGCATCGCTATCACTTGTATCTGTCCTTCCTGGTGTACTTCCAACTTCCTGCAGATTATTCTTATCTAGGTTACTATGGCAACATACATTTTCTGACAGAATCTGGTGATTGAGTAAAGTCTTTTCTTCATTCGTCAAAGTCGTTTCCTTGAATATCAGAGGTTGATGTTTAGCGAGTAAAAAGTAACGAAGTCTCTGATTGGGAACCCCTAAATCTGTCGGCGAAAGTAAGAATTCCTGCAAAGAGAAATGGAATCTGACCTAAGACACATAATCAATAGCATTATCACATTAGGTAGATCAATACCAGGGTGTAGGCTCAAAATCACAGAGATCTATCATATTAAGGATGAGATCTGATGAAATGTATTTTATGTCATACTCAGCTGGTACAAGATATGTCACAAAATAAACCCAAAATGAAATAAATTTTATATCATACTCAGCTGGTACCTGAGATGTCACAAAATACAAAATACACCCAAAATGAAATATATTTTATGTCATACTCAGCTGGTACCAGAGATATCACAAATTACTAAATACACCCAAAAATGTTGACAAACATGACAGGCACATGTTTGTAGCTGTTCAGTAACTTTTGATATCATGCGTTACACAGCATATCCAACATTATCAAGAAAACCTACACAAATTGATGGGAAAAGTAGGTAAAAATAGGATCGTACAATTATAGGATGGCTGAAGAGCCTTCACGAAAGTAAAGAGATTTACCTTGTATGAATAATGACACTTCTTTAAAACATCAACCAACTCATTTCTAAGAGAAGAAAATAAGAGATTAGATTATTTTCTGTACGTCACTCCTCAAGGCATTTTTATTCTCCACACGAATCTTAATATTTGTCATAAAAGCGATAAATTCCATAACTGCTACACAAGATTAGAACAGTAAATTATTCTTGTTCTGATGAAATTTAATTTAGAGACATGATTATGATTGCAGGAACAAACTTTACAACTTCAACGACTGCCCTAAAAATATTTGAAATTGTAAACATCATCAAATTGTAGACATCAATTAGTGCATAATGAGGCATTTTTAGAAGTATTACAGAGTGCATAACTGCATTCCTTTCATTATTACTTATTTAAATTATTAAAGCACGTTTCAAGCCAGGTAAAACAATGTCTAGTAGAAAACTGCTCCACCGACTTTACAATCACTTGAGGTCAATGTTTGCTTGTCCTGGAAATTGTCTGATTTGAGGATCAATCTTGTTAAACACTGTTTATGCAGATAGCTAGGTCATTGACACAAGAATGCAGTGTGAATCCCAACTTGTGTTTAAAGAGTTGACACCTGAGGGAATGATATCCATAACATATATGATACCCATAGGCCAATATACGGGCATGACACTAAGCGGCCACATAACCCCGTATATTGACTCACGGGGATAACCAAATTTGTTAAAACTTAAACCTTGCATTGGGTGGCTATTCAATCAACACTTTACACTCATGTTGGATTTGCTAAATATACTTTGAAATTAACTTACCTGTAATAAATACACATTTTCACTGAATAATACTCAAAGGTAAGTTACAGTCCTGTAGGGAAACTAACTTTATTGAAAATGAGGGAAAAAACAAACAAGCTCAAATATATCAAACTTCGACTCCCACCTGGTATCAGAACTTTCAAATCCTTTCACATTTTCTACGAGAATGTATCCAGGCTTCTTGGTCAATCTGGAAGAGAGATACATGAAGGAATAATGAATCTCATATTCATGAGATAATTTAGGAAGTAACAAAAATTTACGAGTGCACGAATGGGACCTGGTGACATAATTACCTCAAGCCTGACCAATGATCTACAAGCCCCTGAATGTAACAGATTTAAGCAACTAGCCTAAGATATGTAAAAAACTGGCTGCTTGTGAAGGGGGGCAGGTAGGGGGCCTTTTTGAGGGTGCTGCTTTTATTATCTAGTATGCAAGGGTGTAAAATTCACCTTCTATATCTTTATCCTTCCTTGCAAAAGGTCTACTTTGCACATTCCTCAAACAACTTGCTTGGGACTCTCCCAGTAATCTTCAGTTCACTAGAACCTCAGCCTTTGTAGCTTGCTAACTTCGTTACTTTGAACTCTCAGCCTTTCATGTACTAACTCACTCACTTAGAACTCTTGGCATTCCTGAATAAATCTATTGAGACTGTGAAGTCCTCCTAAGTAACTGAATGGAATCTCAGTCATTCTATGTAATAGACTGAAGAATTACCAGAAATCCCATCATCACCTCCTAATAACTCACTACATCATATCAGTATCAGTCATTCTATCATGTAATAGACTGAAGAATTACCAGAAATCCCCTCATCACCTCCTAATAACTCACTACGTAATATCAGTATCAATCATTATTTGTAATAGACTGAAGAATTACCAGAAATCCCCTCATCACCTCCTAATAACTCACTACGTAATATCAGTATCAGTCATTCTATGTAATAGACTGAAGAATTACCAGAAATCCCCTCATCACCTCCTAATAACTCACTACATAATATCAGTATCAGTCATTCTATGTAA
>JAIPMN010019407.1:7604-17629 GCA_020650975.1 Apostichopus californicus
TATTCAAATCTAATGACTACCCTCTGAGTCACTCATAGTAGGCCACCAGTATTCAAATCTAATGACTTCACTCTGAGTCACTCATAGTAGGCCACCAGTATTCAAATCTAATGACTACCCTCTGAGTCACTCATAGTAGGCCACCAGTATTCAAATCTAATGACTACCCTCTGAGTCACTCATAGTAGGCCACCAGTATTCAAATCTAATGACTTCACTCTGAGTCACTCATAGTAGGCCACCAGTATTCAAATCTCATGACTACACTCTGAGTCACTCATAGTAGGCCACCAGTATTCAAATCTCATGACTACACTCTGAGTCACTCATAGTAGGCCACCAGTATTTAAATCTCATGACTACACTTTGAGTCACTCATAGTAGGCCACCAGTATTTAAATCTCATGACTGCACTCTGAGTCACTCATAGTAGGCCACCAGTATTCAAATCTAATGACTACCCTCTGAGTCACTCATAGTAGGCCACCAGTATTCAAATCTAATGACTACCCTCTGAGTCACTCATAGTAAGCCACCAGTATTCAAATCTAATGACTACCCTCTGAGTCACTCATAGTAGGCCACCAGTATTCAAATCTAATGACTACCCTCTGAGTCACTCATATTAGGCAATTGTAAGCATTAGGTTCATTTACAAATATTCGAAAATGACTCGGATGAAAAGGTATTCAGAAAAGGTATTCAGTACTCAGTACTCAGATTCTAAAATCACTAGTCCATAGTACTCGATACTTGGACCCTAAAGAGCAGTATTCAGATTATGGTAGTTGTGGTACTGGGAACTTCAAGTAGTATAAAGAAGTACTCGGTACCCGGATAAAATTACATAACTGCAACACTGGTGGAGATGGGTGGGATTTGATGTGTGAAAGTGGGGGGGGGGGGGGTAGGGCACCAAGGGGAGGGAGAGAAGGACACCCCTCCCCTCTGAGATATTGTTGGATGATATAAAGCCCCTAGATGTAATATGGTGCAATATTTATAAGTTATTTCCCAGTACTAGTTGTGTATTTGAAAATGTAATCATGCTAGCTGAATAAAAGGGTTGCCAGATTAATTTAGCGACACAAAAAGGAACAAACGGATTTAAATAAGAATCGTCACAACCGGTCGATCTTGTTTATGGCCTGTGTACTTTACAATGACATTATGAATAAGTATAATAGTATGGCAGAGTTGTCAGTATTGCTGTGGCAAAACCAACCAAATTACCTACCGAACTGGATAAAAAAGCCAACTCAAAAGTCTGGGAAAAGTTTGGGGAGGCAAGCCCCCCCCCCCTCACAGTAACCACGCCTATCCTGGTGGATAATAACAGCTGTTAAACAGTGGACTGATACGCTTCCAGCTATCTGGTTCGGGTCACATTTCAACAGGCAGTGTTATGCTTCAGTAATATCTTATCAAAGCTTTGTTTAATCAGGCATACTATAACTAACAAGTGAACCTTCGGTGCAACTCTGAAAACCATGGCAGCTGGTTGTGTTGTGTTTAAAGTTTATCGCTTCAACCACCCCGTCAATCTTCTAAAAAAAGGTATACAATCTTTCCCATTCTATGATTTAAGGTAATTAATAGTAGGCGTTTAATAGGTATATTTCATGCTATGACTTAAGGTTTATTAATAGTACGTATCTGAGAGGTATATTTTGCCACATCTCTGGTATATCAAATTGCACTTTTTTTTAATGTCTTTTTCATTGCTGTTTAATAATATTCCAATGTAAAAAACAAAACCTAAAGATCATACCACATGCATGAATAACAATGAATTTTTTTAATAATGAAAATGAAAATGAAACTTCTGCTCTCACCGATCAGAAAATCCACGTCGGAATGCCGTTGACAAATTTTAGGTATGACACCGGCCAGGAGGTCCATCCCCTTCCTGTAAACCAGCCGGCTGATAACAACTATTACAACTAAATGAAAAACAAGATTGAAAAGCAAAAAGGTAAGAATTCATCCAGAGGCATATGATCCTTCCCTCCCTCCCTCACTCCCCAACCCCCACCTCAATAAAAAATTTTTTTTTTATCATTTTTGTGGTTTAATTTTGTTAATACATTTTGTGGAATTAATGCAATATCATCCAAGAGATAAGGCTATGATTTGAAACACTTGCATTTATTTTTCTTATGAACATAATAAAGTTTTATTCCCACAAAATTCACTCCTGTCCCCCACCCCCCCCTCCCCCCCCACCCCACCCCCTTCAGAATGGCTATTTCTTTGTTCCACACATATACAATGACTTTTTTTATTCTCATCTGTTTTCTGTTTCAGTTTATTTCTCCACATCACCTCAGTAAGGTATAAGAGATATTTACATGTTACATTGCAATAACAATCCTGAGATGAACAAAATGACAAATAACATATATAATAACATCTAATATGGTGAGTGGGTGAACACCCTAATAGTTTCCTTTGAATATTTGCGGGTTCATGATTAAACCACACATGTTGACAAGTAGCACCCTTTTGCTAACCGTCACTAACCAAAAAGAAAAAGGTGCCACAATCAAGTATTATTTAGCATGAACAGGAATCTGCAAATCAACCCACACCTTGTGATTGCCTTTTTTGCCTGAGTGGGTACTGTGAACCAGAAGAACAGGTGACACAGCTAAATATTATTTATTAAAACAAACTTTATGAACAACAGACACTAAAGAAACCGGGACACTTCAATTTCAAACTCACTCCTGCGTGGATTTCTCACGGTCACGTCGGGAGTAAATACGGTAGAATCGACCGCATTCGGAATAACCGAGACCAGGCTCGGTTGCAGCGATGCCCTTAAAACTGTATTTTCTTTGCTGAAGGATTCAGATTGGAAAGATTCATATTAATAATCTTCTTAATAAATATCTTTACAGAAATATGTCATCCACAGTAGTCAAAATACCGCCTAAAACCTCTACAATTTGTGTGACATAATATTTGAGGCACCATTATACAATATACCGATGTAGACCACAGCACAACAATACATGAACACAGTTTACAGCACACTATCGTGAAATGAGGGATACCCCAAAAAAAGGTATAAGACGACACAATAATGGAATCACTGACAACATTCAACACGACATACTTACAGAGAGATATCATCCACAATCATCGTGAAAAAACCTGTAGGAACTATTAATTTCAATTTCAATTTCTCAATTTCTTTATTCCAGTATAAATTACAAATTTATAAATAGGACACATCATAATGATACATAAAAGCCGTAAAACTGTACAATCATGAAAGCATGAACAAATAAGAAATAAGATGGAGGATTAGAAGTTTAAAAGATTAAAAGGATTACAACAGAGATTCTAAACAGTTTAAAACCTCTGCAAAACTGTATGACAGCACATTGAGGCACGACTATATGATATACTGATATAGAACAGAGCATAACAATACATATTTCAATAAATGAGAGAAATACCTAAAAGAAGGTACAATATAAGACAACGCAATAATGGAATCATTTAGACCATCAGACACAACAGACTGAAGTATATAAACTTGTACAGTTGTATAGTGGTACTATAGGTTGTCCCTATCTATAGTACAAGGCCTGGTTGATAACAATTCACAAAAAAAGAGTTTGCATTTATTTCAATCCTCTCGCTCGAGGTTGAAATGAAAGGGTGCAACATTCACTAATTTTGCTAACTTTCATGACTGGAAGGTTAACTTTTTTTCATGACAATCTACCAAGTAGCTTCTCCTATTTTTTTGTATCAAATAGTTGTTTTCATGCTTACAATACCCGCAATGCAAATTTACTTTCCGTTCCCCATTATTCTCTTGCTAGTAGTCAACATTTTGCCAAATACTCTGCTATTTCAAGTTATTGGAATTCCGTACCAACTGCATTGCATTCAATTAATAATCTATCCTCATTCAAACATAATTTAAAGCGTTACCTTCTTTCGAATAGAATTTTATGATTTAGTCTTAAATTCGGGCCACGGCTTTGCTACAGTTTTTTCTTCTCCCATCCCCCCCCCCACTTTTTCTTATTATTATTATTCATTTTTCTTGTAACATTTTTTTTGGTCATACTTTGTTCCTTTGTTATACTTTGTAAGTTTGTATTTTGGGGATACCTCACTTAGAAGTTCTTATGAACTTTTCGAGGATCCCCACAACCATATACTTTATATATTTGAATTATGTAAAATGTTGATAACGTTGATGGTTGAAATATAGTTGAACAAACAAATGTTTTCATAGAATGAATCATAGCAAAAGAACATTTCCCTGGAAACTAATAACAACCAATCACCTATTGAGTCTTAGTAGACATGGTACCCACATCTTACTAAGTCACTCATGCAAGCATGCCATGCACCAACTACTGGGCTACGTTTCATAGAATAAAGCATATATCGCAGAATACTCCATGGAAGCTAACGTCAACCGTTCACCTAACGAATCTTTTAAAAGAAGGTACCATAATTAAAGAGACAATAGCTCACTGATCCACTGTGTATCAAAAAGAACACCAAAAAATTCACATGACCGCCCACTAAAGTATTGAAAGGATGATTTTATGTAACTGATGGCAAGTGCACTACCAACTACAGTACACGACCCAAGAAATGACCCCAAAAATAGTGTTTTTTATTTTTTCATATTTTTCATTGAGATTTTTAGCGAGAGAAGTGAATATCTTTTAAAGACCGTACGACTAATTTGTAATTAAGTAGTCAGGCACCATGTCAGACAAATAAAGCTGCAGCAGCCGAATGAAAAATATCCCTCGCTCGGCAAGGCTGAATCAATAGAAAAATACCAAGAAGGGATTATCTCTTTAGACCTGCAGTGTATATTGGATTAAGGTACAAAACAACACTAAAGATACTATCCTATGCAGCCTAGCTACAAGATGCTGCAGCCTAGCTGCAGCTCCCTCAACGTACTACTTCTTGACAAGGTGCCTTGATATTCTTTTAACAACAAATGAGAGTAAATAAACAACAAAAGATACTATCCTATGCAGCCTAGCTACAAGATGCTGCAGCCTAGCTGCAGCTCCCTCAACATCCTACTTCTTGACAATGTGCCTTGATATTCTTTTAACAACAAATGAGAGTAAATAAACAACAAAAGATACTATCCTATGCAGCCTAGCTACAAGATGCTGCAGCCTAGCTACAGCTCCCTCAACATCATACTTCTTGACAAAGTGCTTTGATATTTCTTTTAATAACAAATGAGAGTAAATAAAAGAAATAGATAAGAAACGAAAAGAGTTTATCAAGCTGAAATACCTTGTATGAGAAACACAAATTGCATGGTTGGCATCTGATAGAGAGAACTTGAGAATTTCATTGGTTAATAGAGAACTGGCATCGGCGAATCCAAAGAGAGAATGATCCGTGAACACCGTTTTCAGTTGCATAGTTTTGGCGTGGAACATGGTTTCATGCGCTAAGGCAGAGAAAGCCTGCCATGGGTTTAAGGAGAATATGATGCAGAATATTTAACGGACGATTGTTAAGGAGACGTAAAATAAACTCTGGAAAATGTTTCTCTTTTTCAAGGAGAGATGAGTAATCAAAGCATGATATAAGCAGTGCACTACAATGTTAGGCACAGCAAGTCCAATACCCTTCGTGCAAATGTACTACAAACGGTGCACTACATTGCAATACACAACAAGTTATGCACTACGTGTAAAATGCCAAACAGTGCACGGCATGGCAATGCACAGCAAATAATGCATTACATACATGTAAATGCACAACAATCAGTGCACTACATTAGTTGAAAGACCGTATCTGAATATTTTACAACTTATGATAATTTTTACCTACCGAGTGGCCATGGACGATAGTAATGCCCTCTCTGATCAAAATATTTCTAATCAATGGAAGGCTGGTGAATAATGTTGGCAGGACACATTGATTGTAGAATGGTCCCATAGGAATGTAATAAACCTACCGGGGGAGAATGAAATAAAGAGAGAACTGTCTTCCATATGAAAATCAAATGATTGTAAAAAATTATGCAAGAAATCAAATGCATGGAAAAAATGCATAATAATGTATTAATTCACTCGCCACACTGAATAATCTGAACATTTTAGTGCAACACAGGATTTTAAAAGTTGATTGGATGTAAAACTATTTTATGTAGGTTTGTAGCAAAACTGCCACCAACGTTTAGTAATTGTGGCAGGTTTGCCACAGATACTGTTAAAACATGTACGCATTTTCTCACTTTCTCACATGTATTCCAAACCTGTACATGAAAGTGTTCGTTCACAGCGGGAGAAGAATACTGGTAATATTTTTAGCAACAAAATTCTTGAAAAGATCTTTAAGTTTATTTACTTAAGAGTGTACAAGATAGATATGGGTGTACCTTGAGCATGTTGGTGAGATAACGTATTCCTGATCTGTCTCCATATGCATGAGTGATAATAATGACCTGAGAAATCAAATAAATGTAAGAAATTATGTAAATATGCATACAGCAGACAACAAAAGAAAACAAAAACACACCTTCATGACCGAATTTACACTTACAGTAGTATTATGTGAATACTAGGAATTAATTACTTGGGATAGACTTAACACAGAGTACTTTCCTACTGTACATACAGCCAATATTTGCTGTCTTTTTCGTACAGGCTTAAGTTCGCCTTAACTCCAATAGAGTAATTGGATATTAATCTAGTTTCACTTTTCTGGACATGATGCTTTATGCTGTAAAATAATATAAATATAGCAAATAAGGCCTAACTGAAATGCAAGTACTGTACTAGTCATATATTTTAATGCTATAGACTTAACTAGCAATGTAGTTCTGTATAGTCTAATCCACCATTACTAATATGTTTGTAATCACACCAAATGTTCTAGGAGAAGAGAAGACCTCTAAACATTCACCCATGCAGCAGAAATATTCTTTGTTTGGAGAAAAAAAAGGACTGGTCATTTTACCTTGTGGCCTCTGTGGAGCAAACACTGTGAGAGTTGGTAAATATGACTTTCCACACCACCCATGTTAGGGTAGAAGAAGTCTGAGACCATGCTGAAAAAGAAGTTAATAACAATCAATCAGGTTTTAGAGGGTGTCTCTTGGTGTTTGAGGCAATCTCGTGATCTCTCATTCTCGAAATTTTAGTTTTTCAAATTGAATCCGAAATAGGCTATGTGTATATTTTTACGTGCATAAGGAATGTGGAGAAAATCAAAATGTCATTTTTGGGGGAAATAATTTTGTACAGTGTAAAATGCCTACGCTGTCTTTGGAATGACCATTACTTTTTATACAGTGGAAACCTTTCTATGTATTTTTTATAATGCTATATGGTTTTAGTTGGAGTTTACCCAATTATCCCTATATGTTTACAATCATCGCTAAAATTGTAATTCTCCCCAGTTTTGTGAAAGCAAAGTTAATTGACAGGTCTGCTTAAAGGCATTGAAGACTCGCCCCAAACCGCGTGCGGCCATCTGAAAGAGTTAACTTTCTGTTGCTTGCAAGTGACGTTTTGTTCGTGTCGCTACAAAATGCAGACAGTAATGAAACGTGATACTGTACCTTAAATAATTGTTATCTTTAGCTGGACCTGAGATGTCCATCCCTGAATCGTTTGTATACTGTGCTGTGGGTATTGACCGCAGAGCTGTATGTACTGTACAGACTGTTCACTAGTGTCTAAGTACCAACGTTGGCAAGCTGTGTGTGTATTTTCTGGAATTGATGGTGGTGTTTAACACTTCTGCTACACCTCATTCGAAACTAGGTCAAATTAACGGCATTAGACGTTTCTTTTTGCGCGAGTCTTCACATCCTTTAAGTAAGTTTTCAAACAACTAAGGCTAGAAGCAGTCTGGAACATGGCTACTTTACCAACTTACAGTAGTATGTGTCTAACTGAGGGGTAGTTGTGTTCATGGGTTGCTAAAAATCAAGCAGCACTAAAATCATGCCTCTTGAGTCTATAGTACTATACAGCAGGGTTGGCCAAACTTTAGGACCAGACTGGTCAAATGTTATTATGTCTAGGCTAACCTCACTTTCTGTGTCACTAACTTACTGTAGGCTACGTTTGGCCCTAGAATGCAAGGTGTCATGAGGTAATATTTGACTGTCACCTCGCTAATGTTAACAACTAACACCGAGCAAAATATTCAATGTGTACAAGCCTAAGTGTTGTTAGTTGTAGTACTAAGCATACCGGGGCTGTGTACTGAATAATAGAGACCCAGTTCTGCGACTTCCTTGTTTACAAACATAGTAACATATTTCCTTTGAATTAATTTCGACAGAACTGAAGGCCAACTGTTTATTCTTAATTCAAGGAAAGACATGAAATAAAGATCTCACCAAATTTTGTGCCTCATTTCTTCTGATTTTGGTGTCTTACTTTTACTTGAAGTACGAGGACATTCAGTCTGTCCACCATGTAACTGAGGTGGCTTGTAACAAACACCGTACCTGATACGTAGCTGCCCATCTGAAGGAAGGCTACAGATGTTGTGTTGAGTACTACCGTACGTTTAATATTTTATATCAAAATTATTTCAAAACTAAATGATCCCGAGACATATCGATTCTGTAGAAACAAAGCTTTTAGTTTAATTAGATCGGCTAATCAAAGTTATTTTAGAGATTCGATTGCTAACAACAAAGGCGATTCCCAAAGCTATTTGTCAACTTCTAAGATATGTTCAGTCCAATGATACTAAGTATGGAGAGTCAGCCGAAAACAAGCACGAAAATCAACAACGGTAATCTACTATCATGATCCAATCGATATCGCGAATTCATTTAACGAATTCTTTACGGCTGTATCGACTAATTATCTTCTTGGTGTTAACATCAATGTGGATAAAGATTATTTAGCAAGTGTAAAGAGTTTGTTTAGTTCTAAATTTAGCAATGGTGTTTCATTCCAAATTCCAGAGATGACTGTGAATTTTGTCTACAAATCGCTTATTTCATTGGATGTCACAAAAAAACACCGGTCTGGACGGGATAAGCGCCTATCTTCTTAAGCTATCTGCTAATGAAATAACAAACAACATCACCCATGTACTAAATAGTAGCATCAGAAACTCCGGCTTTCCTACTATGTGGAAGAATGCCAAAGTTGTTCCTATTTACAAGAGGGATTCAAATCTAGAAGTATCCAATTATCGACCCATTTCAATCTTGCCTGTATTATCTAAGATATTAGAAAAGCACGGTCATGCTGCTTTATCCAAGTTTTTTAATGCATTTGGTCTGATACGAATGGACGACTGGAATAAATCATTGATAGCAATAAATACAAAATGATTATAAATCCGAGAGCATGTTGATTGGTTCAAGACAAAGGCTGAAATCTATTCCAAATAACACATTAAATATTACCTTCGAACATTCTTTTATTGAAAGTGTATGCTGTATAAAAACAATTGGGTATTAAAATCGACAAGCAATTTTCTTGGAATGAGCAAGTCGATTCTGTTTGCAAGCTCGTTTCCAGTATAGATTGGCTTTACTTCGACGTATAAAACCATTTCATTGATACCAATACTTGTATTCTATTTTATAATGGATATATTTTACCGACATTTGAGTATTGTAGTTTAGTATGGGGTATGAGTAATGCTAGACATGGTCTCAGACTTAGTCAGCCACAGAAAGCTGCAGCAAGAATTATCATAGGCGTAGGAGGCGGGAGGGGGGGGGGGGCTGGGGGCCGCAGCCCCCCCAACCATTTTTTTTGGGTGAAAATTCGGGCAATATGCTGAGAATTTTTCGAGCACCTACTGAAAGAAGAATAACTTGCAATGTGTTTTTCAATGGTTAAACTTATATTATTATTATCATTATTATTGTAACGACTTCCACCAAAATTCTAACCAATGTGGAATGGTAATAACACGGAAAATGATTCTATGTTATTGGAATGTGATGTAATAACCGATGAATTCCATATATCATATGCACATTAACATGTTAAACGAAAAACTTTGGTTATATTTTTCGGGCA
>JAIPMN010019408.1:0-16932 GCA_020650975.1 Apostichopus californicus
TTTCTTACCTTGAGCATATTCACTACAGGATACAATCTCTTGTGGAGAAAACACCGGCTGGAAAGTGTTATTGGAAGCTACTCTAAAACGGGCTGCAAGCATACCCATGGACGAGAAGGAATAACAACTACCGCAGGATTCCTGGTTCCGTACTGGTGGTAGAAAATCCTGGCCATCGACATCACGCCAGTCAAAAGATTCTGGCATCTGTGCAGCAAGTCTAGAAATCTCTGGTGTTGCTGGTTTTGGTTTAGGCCTGCACGAGCAAAGATATGAATTTCAAGTTACTGTATATACAGTATTTTGACAGTAAACAATTCATTCTCTCTAGTTTTGAGGTGCAAACAAAGAAAAGTGCGTGAAAGCGGGTCGGAAGGGATTGTATTAAGGTTAGGGAAAAAACCAGAACCACAACTCCCTGAGGCTTAACGATTTTAAGTCATACATACCGGTATGCCCTGCTGACTACAGTACCACTAAATCTTGCAAAATTGCAATATCTGTTAAACCCACTTGTCACTAACTTAAGTCAATAACAATTATGTTAATATGTAGTATAATATTATGACCCATTGGAGACAAACAGAGACAAACAAAACAGATAACAACATCTGGACAATTAGTCAGTTACCGTTAATTAAAAAACAGTTTTTAATTAATTATTCCTCCTTTTAATACTTGATTTTGTGTTACCTTTGGCGTGATAAACACCGCACAGATCTACATAATGTTCAACTTACAGAGGTGTGTATGGCTTTGCTCCTCCAGCTCTCAGTAACATTTGACCCCAGGTCATCTGTTCATATTCCTTGTACGCTTTTGCAGTCCACGACTTTTGAACGCTATTAATCTGCTGGACGAGGTTGTGATCGTTGCGGAATGGTGCATTTACAGACACGTACCTGGAAAGATGAAATACAAATTTTGTAGCCATAACAGGGTTCCATCTGACAGAGAGTTAAAATATGAGTGATGGGAGGGGTGATAGGGGGAGGGGAGGGTGTACAAGGAGGGGGTGATAACGATGTACTGATGAGATATAACATTATTGGTTTTACTGTACCTCTACTTGACTGAATCTCCCCCCCCCCACCCATTAATGGTACAGTATGTTCTTTTTAAACAATGGATGTCATTCTCTGAAATTGAAACAGTCTAGAATTTTTTTTTAACCTTTTATAATCACTAGACAATCCCCTCTCTCTTCTCATTCCCTCTCTGTTCCTGAAGAAAAATGCTTAAGTAAAGAGCTTCCTTTTGGAAAATCATTATTTTAACATGACTCAGTCTTATTGTAAAGCAAACTTTTGCATCATGTTAAGTTGGACTAGACGCCAAAATTGAATTGCAGAAAGCAAACATTCTAGACCGGTTAAGCCAACAACGAAAGTA
The DNA here is from genome assembly GCA_020650975.1 of Apostichopus californicus. Taxonomy (NCBI): domain Eukaryota; kingdom Metazoa; phylum Echinodermata; class Holothuroidea; order Aspidochirotida; family Stichopodidae; genus Apostichopus; species Apostichopus californicus. The sequence continues at coordinate 1,393 of JAIPMN010019408.1, forward strand.
AACGTAAACATAGATTACGAATAATGGCACAGCATTGACATTTGAACAAGTAGAGGTCATGTATGTTTAATACCCTGCTTCCCTTGCGTGACTACCATCTCTTTGAAGGAATCACAAGTTCACAACGTACTATTTTTCTACTTGGTTGCTTTATAATCAGGGACAAATCATAGGCACCAATACTCCTACAATATACAATCAATTAGTATAGTAATGAATTATTTCACTAACATTAATTTTTTTTTTGATGAATTAATTCAATAATGGAAACCCCAAATAGGGTAGTTTAATACTGACAATGATGTTACTGACCAAGGATAATCATGTCTTGAAATACAGGAGTTGTACTTCCCATATTGTGACAATGATCACCACTTAAAGACCATTTCTTGCTGAACTATCTCTCTTTTCTAAAATGAAATATATATGCTGTGACTCATTTATCTTTTCTTACGTTTCTTCATAAATGTTTACTGTAATACAACATAAATTTAATTTCCAAGTCGATGTACATGTTATACTAACTTAATGCTTGCACTGGGTTGTAAATTCAATATGGGGTAACAGCAGTACCAGACGGGTACAGTACCTGGGTATTCAATGCTAACAATAATGGTAAACCAATGTGAACAGTTAATAATGGATACATAGAGGAAGTCATATAGATGTTATTCTTGAAAGAAAATTCAATACTATTCAATGAATAGATTATTCAGGGACACCCAGGTTCCTTTCATTAATGCAATACATAGGGAATTCAAAAACACTAAAAAAAAAAATTTTAAAAAACTGAACAGTTTTATTACTATGTACAGAGAAGGAAGTAGAATTGAAAGCCACAACACAATGGCTCAGATGACAAATGACAGTGTCCTTGAATCATGTGATTCTCTCAAAGGTTAATCGGCAACCTAGATTAGTCAGTCTAATAGCCTATGCTTTCATATAAACACAACTACAAGATGATAATGCTTTTTCAGTTTAACGTGGTCAGCACTAGTGCACTACTGTAAATATGTAAAATGTATTGGCAAGTATGAACAATTTTTGAACAGTTGGTGGCATTCCAGAGAACTTTATTTAAGGAGTCACTTGGTATTAATTACCAGTAATTTTCTCAGTGACTCAAATCACTGAATTGTGAATTGTTAAGGAAAACTTCAAAAAGAGTTATGATTGGGTTCACGTTGCAACAAAATTTATACCTCTAATCTGATGATTCATTCAGTTTTCCTCTGTACTACTGAACGAAGCCAGTACAACTGTGACAAATTTCAACTTGTCAAGAAAGGACTGTATAGTGTATACTGTAGCTGGCAATAACTAACTTGTACAGTAATTGTATCCTGATTCTCATGTGCAAGGCAATATTACCAACTTCTGCTATGAACTGTTGTAGACCTACACAAATTGCTGAAGTATGAAATTTCTTTTGTACGCCTTAGGAACAGCAAAGCTGTGCTATTTGTATGCAACTGTAACAGACTTTCAACCTCGTGGTATAATAGAAATTTTCAAAGAAAAAAATTAATCTGCTATTAAGAAACGTTGGTACACTGATTTAGTAGAAAGAAAAAAAAAAGCCATTTACCTTGGTTGTTGACTTGCTTTGGCAGTTGCCAGACCTTTGATCTTTTGACCTATATAACACCCCCAATCTCTCCCAATGACATTATGAAACATACCAGGGAGGGTTTCCGTGCAAATGCTGGTAACATTTTTACCCGATGTCTTGTATTTTGAATAGGCAAAATACTTCCTACTGTTGATAACGACTTCGAAACCTAACAAAAAGGAGGAGGAGGAGGAAATCTAAGTTATAAACTGCATGAAAAATATAGAAACCGTATCTCTCCATTTCTATAACACAGCGCTGAATTCATCATCATTAAATAAACAAGGAAGTTGAGAAATATGAGTGTCAAATTATTTCACACAGAACTTGACAACCTCAAAACTAAATAAAAATAGGCTGGTTTGGCTTTCAGTTTCAGGTTGGGTTCCATCAAGAGCCTGCTAAGTACTCTGTCATTAAAACTAAACTCTGTACAAATAGCAAAGTACATGCACTGTATAGTCTTCACAAAGAATTTCAATGATTAAAGGCATTGCAGACTCGCCCCAAACCGCGTGTGGCCATCTGAAAAAGTTAACTTTCTGTTGCTTGCAAGTGACGTTTTGTTCGTGTCGCTACAAAATGCAGACAGTCTTGAAACGTGATACCTTAATTGTTATCTTTAGCTGGACCTGAGATGTCCATCGCTGTATCGTTTGTATATTGTGCTGTGGGTATTGACCGCAGCTGTATGTATTGACTGTACACTAGTGTCTAATTACCGACGGTAGCAAGCTGTGTGTGTATTTTCTGGGATTGATGGTAGTGTCTAACACTTCTGTAACACCTCATTCGAAACTAGGTCAAATTACCGGCATTAGACATTACTTTTAGCGGGAGTCTTCACACCCTTTAATGGGAAGAATTGTAAGAACATTAAAATGCCAACCAAACAATAAAATAAAATTGTGCAAGGAAAGTTGATAATATTTTGAAATTTATGAATTTATAATTTAATATTCATAATAAGCTTGCAAATTAAAGTGGTGTCAAGGTGTCTAAATTTCTGCATTGCAATGAAAGTATGTATAGTTGGGAAGGTAGAGTATGGCCATTTATAAGCACTATAATTGTCTGCCCTTATAGGCTAGTATTGTGCAAGTGACAGACAGACAGACAGACAGAGTGACTGAACAATGCAAAAATAAATGAATCCCACATGATGACCTTACAACTACAATACACATACAGTAACACAGATGTACAGTAAATGACTAAAGAAAAAGACAAACTCATCTGTAGAGTAAACTTCAAGATTGTGGGGCAAAGGTCAGGAAGAATATTAAAATATTGACATTTCTTTTATATGCACTATATATGGACAGAAGTAACTTAACCAATATGCTACTTATCTACAATTTATGATAGGAATTGATGCACTGCTTGACACAAACCTTGATTGTAAATCAAAGTCCAGAAGCCTTCTGCTCCAGTGGTAACATCCACAGCTACGTCTGGATAATTAAGGTCAACTGTCAGATTGAAATAATTTGTAGCTGTAGACAAAATACAAAGGAAAAAGAATGAAATATGAATTAATTATTACAAGGAGAAAATTATGTTGATATGAGGTTTAAAGTATCAAGGAACCAACTATAGGATCAATACCAAAGGATTCTCCCATTTGATTACTTATTAAACTGCAACTTTGAATTAAATCATAATGAATTAAAGGAAGTACCCCAATCCTCATCAAGAACAAATCATAAGTGATAAATATTGATTACTCACAACTAATGGGATTTACCCCATTAGGCAAATTTTCTAAACCATCATATTAACATGGATTATTATGGTGTAAACAAGTTTGCTCTAAGTCTAACCATTCTTCTATATCATTGCTCATTAATATTTTTTTTTTAAATCAAATAAGAGTAGACAGCAATATCTGTTGCTTTGTTTCAATATGAAATTCATTCAACTTCAAAACTGTGATGTTTCCTGACGATGCATGGGTACTTAAAATCAAATTTTAAATTTTGATTGTTTGGGTATTTCTGATAGTGATAGGTCTTAGTTCTTAGTTATGCCAAACAAGCCAATTCTGGTCATGTGATGTATACAACAAAGTTACAAACAAAGTTGAGAAATGCTTGAAAGAATAAACAGAGATGAAGTTTAAAAAGTTCTTTTGAGAAAGAGAATAAATTTTACAACATGAAAAATGGAGAAAGAAGCAAAGGCAGTTAATAAAGTCTCGATTGTATAAGTACTCACTGGGATTGGAACAATTAATTGTTCGATCGCCTCCTGTGTCACCCATCATGAAAACCCATCTTCCAGCGATGTCATCAAATGTACAATTGGCAGGGGTATCTGCAACCACAGTCGACAGTACCATTAAAGAAGCAACACAAACTACCAGCAACATGTTTCTTGACACCATGTAGAAGTCGGAAATTTGAAAGCAAAATTATCCAGTTCTTGCGGAGTTGTTGTCTGAACAGTACAGTAGCTCGGCAGAGTAGGTGGTACCTTGACTAGAGTTCCTCTCTATAAAGGAACTATAGTTTTACCTCACGTGAAGGTGCCGAAATTTTACTGACCACAAAATTACATTGATTTATGGCTAGCGTCGTAATATGTAATCAGCCAGATATTTATATAAAAAACAGCCATCCGGAAACCACTAAACCCATGCCACAAACGAATAGAAAAGAAATATTTTAATGTAAAATTGAAGAGGCTGCAGTGTATACACACAGCTATTTCAGGTGTTTCAATTGTTTTCTTTGCCTTTATTCATAGCTAATTGTAGCATTACATCGTCCCTAATCAAGTGACCAAAACTGGTCACAACATGGTCCCTTGCTAATCATAATAAAACAAACATGTGACTTTTCGTACGATCACTGTAAACGGGATGTCAAATATTCGATCTTTCCCAACTGGATGATAACTACACACTTAAGAGTTTGTAACATTGCGGACAACGCTCCCTATACACTACCGTTCATATCTCTACATAGGTACCGTAGGGCCTAGGCCTACACAATAATACATCATCCATGTGTTGTTCGAAAACATCAGTGTCAACGTGCCTGGGATATTGTTTTAGCTCTCATGCCAATATTTTATCATACAAAGACAATACGTAGAGCAGAAAACATCATTACTGTTGTATGCTACACGGTGTTTACTTTGGTGCGCTGCAAAGCACATGTTAGTTGTTATATGAATAGGGAGTTTGAACGATAGTTGGACCTGCGTGATTTATATTTTATTATGGCGACTGTTGCAAATGCAAACCATACTGAAGAAGTTCAGAATGAATTAAAAGTTGAAACAGTAGCTGATGACGAAGCTACTAAAGACGAGCAAGATACTGGAGATCAAACGGAGAAGAAAAAGCGGAAAAGGAAGAAGAAGAAAAAACAAGGTACATACAGAACGTCACTTTTGTGTAGCCTAACAGTAACAAGTAACATTAAACTTAGCGTATGACTAGGCCTAAGTTAGGACTCCAGTACTAGTTGGCTTAGACCCAACTTAGACTAGTTGCCAAGTAAGAAGTAATGTTGCTTTAGAGTACTTAGGCCTAAGTAAAGTCAAGCGTACAGCGTCGTTAGGGCTACTTCTGACTGAATCTGAGTATTAAATTGTTACCTTATTATAAATATTTCAATTATAATATGGCTATCTTACTTCATCCTTATCTAGCCTAAGTAACAAGTAAAATACGCCTATTTTAGTATGTAGCATGGTGGGCTCATAATTGACGCACACACTTAAGGATTAGATTAACGATGTCTATCAACAAAAAATCCAAATTGCTCAACTGTATGCATTTTTCATATGTGTAGTTCCTCAGAAATGTAATGATCTCAAAATATTTATTGTTCTGTGCCTACGCAACGTACAATTGAGCAGAACTTGAGGTACTAATTTAGAATCCGTACCATTCCTAACCCCTAACCCTGATCCCTACTTCCTAACCCTAATTCCTAATCCTTATCCCTATTCCCTACTTCCTAACCCTACTTCCTAACCCCTAACCCTACTTCCTAACCCTAATTCCTAGCCCCTAACCCTATTCCCTACTTCCTAACCCTACTTCCTGGTACGGATTCTAAAGTTAGGCCGAACTTGACAACAAAATGTATTCTGTGTCAAGTTCTTTCATACCCCTTAATTGACACATTCGTTGATAAGCTAACTGTAGTGTAGGCCTAAGTATACATCCATTGACTTTGGATGCTGTTTGCTATGCTCTGACTGAGCCTCTAAGTTCAGACAGGTGAGGTCCCAGAGATGTGTGGTATTATATTGAGGTAACTTTGGTTATTTTTCTGGAGTAAGAGTAAGACCAGTGCATCAATTATGAAGCCTTTACTATACGGTGTTCTATCCCACCACAACTGTTTCACCCACAGCAACCTTCCTCTCCCTGAAATCCCTCCCCCTCTCATGACAATATGCCCCATCACCCAACATCATTCCTCTTCAGTCTTTGTTGAAACTAGGCCTATCAATTGAGGAGAATGGACCCCTAGCACCCCATTGTTGAGTGTCATGTACTGTTGATCTTGACAAAAGTGTTGTGTTGGATGAAAAAACAAATGCTTGCAACCACTTGCCAAAACTGTATTCACTTTTGCTTTGACTATATAATACATCACAACAGCCTACTTCTAGAATTCATGAAATAAATGTTGTAAAGACATCATTTTGTACCTTGGCCCTTGCTTGATACAGCCTTGCTCTTCATTCTGGCATTCCTTGGTTTGTGTTGTGTTGACACTGGCAGTTTTATGAACAGTCAACTACTACAGTTTTCCATTTGTTTAAAATATGTTACAACGCACTCTGATATATCTTTGAACCTTAATTGTGTGTGCCCAACAGGTTTTCATCCACTGGCAAGTTTTCCACATTGAAGAGCATTAAGTGGTCTGTCATCTTGGTAGACCAGCATGACAAATGCTGAAATTGCATGGAAAGTAGATAACACAGTAAAAAGATCCCTGATGTCTTCTGTTGGTACCAGGTCATCTTGAATTATTTGTGATTACTTAACCATTTCAATATTTGAACAATGTCCATACAATTACATTTCCTTATTTTACTTTCAATTATTTTAACAGGTGCAAACCAACATGAAGATTCATCGGAGGCAATGAACGGTGATGTTGATGTTATTACTCCCCAACTCGAGAAGCAAACCCTTGAGGATAAAGCTGGTGAGAAAGCAGTCGTCTACAAATTAGTGTCTTAATGATTCATGTAGAATTTGTGAAAGTTTTAATCTACCACAACAGCCAACAAGATGTTTATATTTATTCTTGATAAGTCACACAATGTATCAAGAACTTGATTGATTTGTGTCTGTGGCACATTCACTGTAATACATAGATGTACAGGTAAAGTGTTAGTGTTACCATAATAGTCTTCTGTCACTTGTGAGCTTCTTTAACACTTGCAATTTGGCAGTAAAGAAGTGTTTATTAATCTCTTCAAGCTTCTTTTCACAAGATGAAACCAGCTCTTGACATGTATCCTAGGCTAGATCCATGACTCTATGTTTTAAAGGGAAATGGTCATTTATATATGTCTTCAGTGGAACTGACATTGGACAACCGTTATTCTATCGAATGCCTTTCATTTATTAAAAAGAAATATCTTACTAAATACGTCAGCTATTAACAAGCTCATCTATCATCAGGTATCTATTGTTACTTTATTGATTGTGCCCTCTGTTTTTTGGCATACTTGAGACTTGACAGTATGTTTTATGGGCTTTCCTTGTAATTGGCTCATATAGCAATGTTAGATATGTAAGATGGGTAACTCATTTATGTTGCATCAGATGTCATCAATGCCTTGTCCTCTTTTATGCAAGATTATGCCTATTGTACTGTTGGAGATTTTTGTTGACTGCTACAGTGGTAGTCTGGATTCAGTTTAGGAGTTACAAAGAATATAAAATTGGTACATATTGTGAATAATAGCACCTCCCCTTCCCCCAAATGAACCTGAACAGGTACTATTGAAAACTTGACCATAACCACTATGAATGTAGTAAAACTAATCCATAATACAAAAAAGTTTGCAAGGTTGACTAATCAAGTTTCCTGCAGATAATGAAGAGGTGAAAATGTCAGATTTTCTGCTAAAGATGTGATGTACAGTATATTACTACCAAGAAGTGTTTGGGCCACAAAGCATTTGGAAGTAATAATGTAGGTGCTGGTAAAGTTTAGGTAGGAAAATTGGTTGGATTTTTACTAAATACATTATTTCCAAAATAGAAACTGTTGAGTGTATGCAAACTGCAGGGCAACACCCTACTGTATGTTGACTATCTTGTGACACCACAGTGACCATTTGGATCATTAATTTGAAATATTTCAAAGTTGTAAAATCTAGAGAGGCAGAAGATAGGAGGAATATTACGAATAGCTCATATTACGACAGCGATAACCATCTTGTGTTTCCTTCTCGAAACAGAAGAAGACCAGGCAGCGGAAGGGGGAGCAGAGGATGGAGAAGAGAAAGCAGCGGAAGCTTCATCAAAGAAGAAGAAGAAAAAGAAGAAGAAGAAGGGTGGCCCTAAACAACAGACTGACCCACCCACCATCCCAATATCAGAACTCTTCCCAGATGGGAAGTATCCCAAAGGAGAAGAGGTGGAACATGCAAAGAGTCGAGACGGGTGAGATATTCTGGACTAGGGAAGAGGAAGACATAAAGTATCAGTTTTGTGTTGTGGTTTAGAGTAAACAATGTGGTGGCAGTTGAATGCAGGTAGCGTGATCACTAAAGAAGATGTAAATCCAGATATTTGCACTGATTTTCAAAGATTAAAAATCAATTTCTGGTCAAAGCTTCTCTCTGTAATCTTCCACTGTTTTTGGCAATGTCCATATTTATAGTAGAAGATATACAGTACTACATGATTAATGTGTGTGTCTTTAAGATTATTTCAGTGTTCAAAATTGTTTGGAAAGAAAGAAAAAATGCTGCAAATATTTTATATGCACTAGTATTTATGAAAAGCAAACCTTGATAGCCTTTAATTGCAAAGATATGAATTGTCAAAATTTGAAGTTTATGAATGGATCTGACAGGAGTGAGTAACATTATCGTCTCAAAATGTCTCTGAAAGTGTCTCTGTTTTTGCTTTATTACTCACAAACCATTTCTCCACATTAAGAAATTTATTAGTACATTTTGTACATTTTTGGAAGCCTTGTACATTTTTGTACATTTTTGGTACGTTTTTGGTACAAGTACATTTTTGGAAGCCTTGAATTCAAAGACATTGACACAGAAGCAACATTCTCATTCTATCACATTTCAGAAACAAATAAAGCGACAAGGTTTTGAAATGGAGGTATGGAAGACAAGTTGTCACAATGAAATCACAGATCACCTAGTGTTGTCCAATTCCCAGAATATAAATAGGTTATCAGGGAAAGACAAAACAAAACTACAGAGTTAGGAGCAAAAGATAATGTGATTTGTTTTTCAGTTGCAATTTGAAACAGCCTTGTTTCCAGCATTATTGAATTATGTAACTTTACAAGCTACCTTTCTTTTACTCCTTTTTGTTTTAAAAAAGAAAAACAGCAGCCTGGAGAACGACGGACCAGGAGAAGCGGGCCCTGGACCTCGCCCACGAAGACATTTACAACGACTTGCGCCAAGCGGCCGAAGCCCATCGACAAGTGCGTAAATATGTCCAAGGCTTCATTAAGCCTGGCATGAAGATGATTGATATATGGTAAGTCCGCTCACTGATCTCACCGACGGCTGAAAGAATATTATCACATCAGAATACTAACTTGCAGAGGCGTAGTGGGCAAGGTTGGGCTCTGGGGGTAGCTATGTCACTTGCCCCCTATAGCACTATTCATATTTCATGTCTACGTGGGCCGCCCACCATATGTTTCCGGGCCTCTCAATTGACCCTGGGGTTGTGGCCCTTCGGATCCCCACCCTGTTCATCAGGCCTGCTACAGTAACTTGGTGTATCCTTGTATTATCCAGATTTCAATATTTATAGATTCTACTCATAACTACTAGAATATTACCTTTTGCCCAATGATATATACATGAGGGTACATGGTTGTACATCAGTCCATTCTCTGCACCACACAAGGACTATAGTATCCAAAGTAACTCAAAACAAAATACTAATATTACTGCCTGTAGATCTTCAGAGTGCAGTTTCCCTGCAAGGATCCTACTGTGTTTGGTGGAGGTCAAAGGCCAATGGATATGTCCACAATAAATTTGGCGGAGCTGCAGTGCATGTGTGTTTGTTAACTAGGAGTTTATGTAAAATAAACCTGAATTCTTTTATGTTTAAAAAAAAAATCTAAAACTCTGATCCGATATATTGTTGGTATCATATCACTATGTTTTTTTAACATGATGATTTGGGTGGTTGTACAATTTTATGCATATTATGGAAGCTTATTACAAATAATGGATATTGCTTTGGTGGTACATGTACAAAACTGTTAGATTTTTCAAAGGGTTGTCATAACATGTCATCAGAAGGATGATACCTCAATAAATTTGGAATTTGTGGTTATGTTTGTCATTGTTTGAGGTCAACGCAATTCAGCTCATCCTTATTCCAGATTGCAGTCACTATATTTTCATCCTCATAAAAAGTTAAATACCAGAGTTTTTTGATCCTGATCTCCATCAAATTCAATGCCCATATGTAAATAAACTGATATTGTTTTGTTTACAACAACAACAAACAAAAACAGTGAAAAGCTGGAAGAGGCATCAAGGAAAACAATCAACGAGAACGGTCTCGATGCTGGACTAGCCTTCCCGACCGGCTGCTCGATCAACCACTGTGCGGCCCACTACACCCCTAATGCTGGTGACAACACTGTCTTACAATACGATGACGTGTGTAAGATTGACTTTGGTACTCACATTAATGGTAGGTGTCCTTGAACCGTTTAACCCGTATATGAACTATTCTGTATGATATACCACAGGTAGACAGATGACTTCAGTGAAAATGCCTTAAAAATTAAACATTTGCTGTTACCTTGCATGGTTGAATATGAGTATTTAAAAGGCTAGTTGCAAACATACGCTACGTCAGGGATGGGAACCAAATTGAATCCTGCAATTCACAGTAAAACTTTGCATCCTATCCGCAGCCGCAGCCTTCATGGTAATATCCAAGTCCTGCTACAAAAGCCCCAAAATATTACATTAAATGGGAACTTAACATGTGAGAAATTTTTGGCACGTATTATCCAGCCGATACCATTATGTGGGTGATACATCTAAGCCCTATTCACAAAGTCCACAAAAGTTTTATGCTATGTTTTATGCTTTTGGTCGTTCCGTGACTTCATCCTGTCAGTTGATCTAGGGCAAATAAAGACATTGCTCCGATACGATATGGTGCTGCAGGCTGCATTCATAGGGTTTTTAAAATATCACTGGGTGCTCAGAAAATGTTGGCGTTGGCTGCTCGTTGCCCACCTATGCTACATTTGGGTCAGATAAATGGGAGGAAGAGGGTGGTGGGATGGGTTTGTTGTGAACAATGAAGATTTGGTGATTTGGTTCTATGGGTTGAAAAGTGTGTGACATCAGTGATAAGCCCCACTATCTATCCCCCTCCCACCCCCTCCCATCCTCAGTCTGCAGGTTGTTTGTAAAGAATTGAATAAACTATTTGGCTCTCATTGTTTTGTTCTATTCCAGGTCGTATCATTGACTGTGCATGGACAGTGGCCTTTAACCCCAAGTACCAGCCTTTACTGGATGCTGTGAAGGATGCAACAAACACAGGCATTAAGGTAGGAGTACATGTACGAAGATATGTTAACTTATTGAGGAAATTAAAGGGGGAGACGGGGTGACATACCTCAGAAATGGGGAAGGGCAAGTTGAAACTTGTGTACAAAATTTGTGCTATAATAATCTGTAACATATAATAATAATAATAATAATATAAGAATTTGTAAAGCGCTTTTATCCAGTTAAAAAAAACTGCTCAGAAGTGCTGCAGGAGCAAAGTACCCAAAATGGACACAGCAGTTATTAAACAAATGGATACGCATTCATGGATAAGAACGTCTTGAGTTCTTTCTGGAAAGTTGACACATGCTGGATTGTTTTCAGATGTAAGGGAAGACTGTTCCAGAGCTGTGGAGCTGATCTAGCAAAGCAATGTTCCCCATAGGTGGAAGTGCGAATAGTAGGAACAGATAGCATATGTTGTACGCTTGATTCGGACTTGGTTCGATTACACATTCTCCGATCTCAAACGATGGAATTAACAACTTGGCTTGAGTTGATTTTAAACAGATGACAAACAGCTCTGTCTTCTCACCATTCAGTTTATGAAGAAATGATATACTAGAGAATGGAAATGTTGTCCCCATCCCCCCACCCCACCCCCATCCCATATCCAGTAAAACCTAGCCTGACCTAACCTAACCTAACCTAACCTAGCCTAGCCAGTTAAGATGCAGAAATCTGCCTTATATATGAAAATCTAATTTCTAATTGTATCACTACGATGGTTATTTATAATTTTTATGTTTTTGCAGTAAACATCTTTGTATGTCCGCTGCTCTTGAGTTGTTTGTGAAACGTGCAAGAAATACAAATTTATCAAAGCCATAGCTGATTTCCCAAATATTAACATTCAGTGTGTTATTAATGTATCATCTTTGGGTAAGCTAGCAAATTGTGTGACCTGTACTATGGTCTCTTGAGCACGCCAATAAAACACTGGCCAGTTGTCATTGTACCAAGTTATGAGGCTCATTGCTTAGGGTAGAAAAATATTTACTGGCAGGTTTTACAGCATAATTCAAGGGTTGCTTATCTTAGAAAATTAATTTAACCTGGGTAAGGGGAGTGTATTTGGCCATGTTTGATGTTAGGAGAAATGAACTAAAAGAAAAAGTAAAATATCTGGCTGATTATTATTATGATAATACAAATAAGAAAGCAACAGTTTTGTGTATGTATTTGCAGACATTTCTTGAACGATGTCAGTCAATACAATCTATATACCCTAAATATATATATAGCTTCGTTCTGCAATACCATCTGTCGCTGTCATAGTCGTTAACGAGTCATGAGTTATCGTCCCCCCATCCTGAGATCTGTCATATTCCAATTTCCCTTCTAGGAAGCCGGTATTGATGTGAGACTGTGTGATATCGGTGAAAGGATACAGGAAGTCATGGAGTCGTATGAAGTCGAGCTGGACGGGAAGATTTACCCAGTGAAAGCAATACGTAACCTGAATGGACACTCCATAGGCCAGTATAGAATCCACGCAGGCAAGACGGTACCCATCGTCAAAGGAGGAGATGCCACGCGGATGGAAGTAAGTTGCAAATGACTTGGTACTGTGTGTAACCAGACACCAGGACTGTCAAGATGCAAAGGCTCTTGTTCTCTTCAATGGCCTTGGAGCCTTTTTACAGACATTGTGTCAGGTTTCTTCACTTTAATCACCAGAATGCCTTACAGAAGACAAAACAAAAAATAGCTAAATCCTCTAAATTACCTGTCTCCATTCTACATATGCATTCAATCTACCTAGCCTGCAAATGTTGGTAGCATTTTAGCACTGCACCCCCCCCCCCCCCTCTCACACACATTGGCCTTCAGGGTCAAGGCCCACTTTTTCTTCCTTCCAAATCTACCATTCTCAAGGCTTAGAGAAATAATAAATATTTCCTTGGTATAACAAATTGATTGCTGCATCTACCCTTAGTTTTTATTTGATAAATGTATAAGTACTAGGGTGTTTCTAGTTGTACAGTGAGGAATTAAATATAGTTCCCATTTAAGTTTATCATAAAAGAATTTTTTCAATATCATACCAAAATATCATCTTTTCATTCATTCATTCTTCTTGCATCTTCTAGTCCTCATTTCTCCTCATCCTTTTTTCATTCTAATCGTTTTCTCTTCATACTTCTTATTCTCATCCCCTTACTCCTCATACTACTTAATTCTCATCCCCATACTCCCTCATTCTCATTCTCATCCCCATACATCCTCATACTCCCTCATTCTCATCCTCATTCTCCCTCTTTCTCATCCGCATACTCCCTCATTCTCATCCCCAAACTCCCCCATCCTCATACCCTTTCATTCTCATCCCCATACTCCCTCATTCTCATCCCCATACTCCCTCATTCTTATCCCATACTATCTCATTCTCATCCCCATACTCCCTCATTCTCATCCCTATACTCCCTCATTCTCATCCCCATACTCCCCCATCCTCATACCCTTTCATTCTCATCCCCATAATCCCTCATTCTCATCCCCATACTCCCTCATTCTCATCCCCAAACTCCCTCATTCTCATGCTCTCTCATTCTCATCCTCGTACTCCTCATACCCCCTCTTTCTCATTCCCATACTCGTCATACTCCTTCATTCTCATACCCTTTCATTCTCATCCCCATACTCCCTCATTCTCATCCCCATACTCCCTCATTCTCATCCCCAAACTCCCTCATTCTCATGCTCTCTCATTCTCATCCTCGTACTCCTCATACCCCCTCTTTCTCATTCCCATACTCGTCATACTCCTTCATTCTCATACCCTTTCATTCTCATCCCCATACTCCCTCATTCTCATCCCCATACTCCCTCATTCTTATCCCCATACTATCTCATTCTCATCCCCATACTCCCTCATTCTCATCCCTATACTCCCTCATTCTCATCCCCATACTCCCCCATCCTCATACCCTTTCATTCTCATCCCCATACTCCCTCATTCTCATCCCCATGCTCCCTCATTCTCATCCCCAAACTCCCTCATTCTCATGCTCTCTCATTCTCATCCTCGTACTCCTCATACCCCCTCTTTCTCATTCCCATACTCGTCATACTCCCTCATTCTCATTCCCATTCTCCCTCATTCTCATACTCCCTCATTCTCCTTCCCATACTCCCTAATTCTCATCCTTATTCTCATCCTCAAACTCCCTCATTCTCATCTTCATACTCCCTCAGTCTCATCTTCATACTCCCTCATTCCCATACTGTGTTACTTCCCATTCTCATCATGCATGCCGTTTTTCTCCTCCTCATCTTGTCATGTGATCATACAAAAACTTATTTATTCATTTTGTTGCCTAGTACTTGAAGTATTCATTTATTTTGTTCTGTTTACATACATCTGTCTTGCTAACAGAATATTTTTATGAGCTAAGAAGCAAACACATATGTCAAAAATGATAGAAATTGTTGATATCTCTCTCTGCAGGAAAATGAATTTTTTGCCATCGAGACATTCGGCAGCACAGGCAAGGGTATGGTACACGATGATATGGAATGCTCTCATTACATGAAGAATTTTGACGTTGGTCATGTGACACTCAGGTGACTGTTTAATCTCTCATTATTGGTTGTAACATTAAAGGCCCATGTAGCACACTCATCCTTTCAACAAAATTATTGATTCAGTTGTTTGTCAAAATCCCAGACAACTGGTTAAGTTAAAAACAGAATATTGAATGAGAAATTGGGTACATGAGAAAGAAGTAATTTAAACAATTTAAGACAAAGCCCCATTGTATACATGTGTGTACTGGACTGGCATTAATTCACTGTACGCATCAATCAGACAAGATTGACACTTCCAGACAAGAAATTAAGTAGTGTCCAATGCTGAATTTCTGGTACATGTGTGCTATTCAAAATGATTTTGAATGGTATCAAGTTTTGACTACAAATGTTGCCAGGTGAAAAGTACATTTATAAGGTTAATCCAGAAAAAAAAAAATTTATGCATCATGAATGAGCCATGTGGTGAACACTTAACCTAGATAAACAGTTTTGTTTAGCTAAGCCATTGTTATTTCCAGAACCCTCAGGTAGATCGGGAAATTTAACCTTTGAAAGTGTGCATCAGCGGCAAAGCTGTCTCGGTTATTTGTTCAGAATGATAGAAGCAT
>JAIPMN010019409.1:0-15886 GCA_020650975.1 Apostichopus californicus
TGTTGTATATGTATATTTGTTTCTTAACTTTAGCTGTAGACTACTGAGCTAGTCATTCAGTTTATTTATTTGTTACATTTCAGTGCAATTTTATTCCTTTTGTTTTTCATTTTTATTTTTCCTTTCATGTTTCTCAGGGTTTACAAAGGTTGTGCTAAATTGAACTATTTATTTGCTCATTAAGTTTTATTTAAGTTTTATTAAAGAACAAGATGCCATTATATTTCGTTTCATTTGGAGTGGGAAACCCGAAAAAATTCGCCGTTACTCTATGATTGGTACTAGTTTAGGTGGACTAAAAGTCACACATACTAATTATTTCATTCATAGTCTTAAGTGTACCTGGTTGAACAGATATAACGACAGTAGCTATAACTTCTGGAATTTTTTTTTCGATTTTCATTTGAAAAAGTACGGCAAATCCCATTTGTTTAACTGTAATTATAAAATAGACGAAATTCATATTAGTAATGCATTTATTTATGACGACTGCCATGCATGGTCATTGCACTCTTTTATTACGCCTAATTCCAACTATAGTGAACAGATAATTTGGAACAATTCGATTAAAATTAACAATAAGATGGTATTTTACAACTCAATGTTCCAAAAAGGGTTTAGGCAGGTAAAGCATCTGTTTGACAATGACATTCGTCTATTGTCAATACTGCGTTTCAAAGAAAAGTATAGATTATATTATAGCCCATTTACTGTTTACTATGGAATGATTTCCTCTATCTCTAGATCATGGAAGGTTGGACTGGTGAAGGTTAACGAGGATATTATTGATTGCTTTAGTGATTATCCCCAGTTTATTACTCTGCCTCTAGACACATTGATAAGAACCTTATTAATCGTATTAATACTCCTCCTGCGGCTGTAGCCAAATGGAATCTTTATTTCAATATCACAGCCACCCAATGGGAGAATACTTTCAAGCCCCGTTTCACTCTGTCAGAGATTCCAACTGATGAAATATTTCCAATTTCGCTTCCTCCATCGCATTATTGGAACAAACCACTACCGCCATAAAATAGGGCAAATCGATGACCCGCGATGTCACATTTGTGGTCGCTATGATGAGACCCTGTTATAACTGTTTTGGGATTCCCCTTATTATATCGAACTTCATTTTAGATGTAGAGCAAGCTATTTTTGACAGTCAGTTTATATTTTCGAAGAATGACATTTGCTTCGGGTGTAATTTTTCTGTGAATCACCCATATAATTTCTTAATTTTTCATCTCAAATACTTCATCTTCAGTAGAAGAATTGCAAACACGGAAATGAGATGTAGCGATTTTTTTATATAAGTTAAAATTTGCTATTAAACTTGAGAAAGAACTCAAGCAAAGAGGCAAAGCTTTTATTTCTTACGAGCAGTTAAAAACTCATTTAGTAATTGCACTATACTGTTCAGTAAATTACGATGCATCATTGTTTTTGTATGCACTTATCATTACTTGTAAAATGTTTTTGACCTAATTGTATTCAAATATGTTTGAATTGGCACAAGAATTTTACCAATAAAGATACCAAGCGTTTTATTTTAATCTCATTTAAAGCCAGGTATGAATTTTTCTTTACTTGTGAACCATGAAGACGGTTGCAATAAACATCGCGATTTGGTCGACATATTTCATGCATAACTAGATTCACGGTTAGGGGTTGACTATAAATTTATGACATAAACAGGCCAAATTTCTCGAACGAGGTGAGACTTTAGGATTATACGTTCTGTTTTCATCGATATTCATTGATAAGAAGCACATTTCATTATGTTCTATTATAATATTACGAAGGCAGACTATGAAATGTCTAATATTTTCAGACGAGTAAACCCAGATTCATGTAAATCATGAGCACATATACGTATCTGAATTGTACTATTGCTTCATTGTACCGTGTATATTGCTTTGTACCGTGTACCGTGTACAGTGTACCGTGTACCGTGTATATTGCACTGTACCGTGTATATTGTGTATATTAATGAATTGTACTATTGCTTCATTGTACCGTGTATATTGCTTTGTACCGTGTACCGTGTACAGTGTACCGAGTACCGTGTACCGTATACCGTATACCGTGTACCGTGTACAGTGTACCGTATACAGTGTACAGTGTACCGTGTACCGTGTATATTGCACTGTACCGTGTATATTGTGTATATTAATGAATTGTACTATTGCTTCATTGTACCGTGTATATTGCTTTGTACCGTGTACCGTGTACAGTGTACCGAGTACCGTGTACCGTATACCGTATACCGTGTACCGTGTACAGTGTACCGTATACAGTGTACCGTGTACCGTGTATATTGCACTGTACCGTGTATATTGTGTATATTAATGAATTGTACTATTGCTTTATTTTACCGTGTATATTGCTTTGTACCGTGTACCGTGTACAGTGTACCGAGTACCGTGTACCGTATACCGTATACCGTGTACCGTGTACAGTGTACCGTATACAGTGTACCGTGTACCGTGTATATTGTGTATATTAATGAATTGTACTATTGCTTTATTTTACCGTGTATATTACACAAAGCAGCCTTAAGAAATCTTACTTTAGATGATTCATCGTTCTTATTTCCTTGTAGTTGTTACGAAGATGATCAAAGTCCAAACGCGATAGATGGCGTTCGCTTAATATATTAAACAGAATGGTGTGATACATTATGTATCTAATTGTCAGCTATATGTATCGACATTATGCGGTTGTTGTGCAATTATAGAACTTTTCTTGCTGGCAGTCTCTTAGAGATGGTGCTATATTACGATAGTATAGAAATATAGTAAGTATAGTATATAAAAGAAATATACTATACGAAAGTATAGAAATATATTAAGGCTAAACAGTAAAGATTTATCATTGTGAAAATTGGTTGTATTTCATGTGAACTATAGTAATCGAGAATTCTACAACAAGTTTCAATCCGTTATTTCCATTGTTGGCCCTGATTGGCATCATGTGACTTTTCCTGATTATCTTTTATCTTTTCAATAACGGATAGCTATCTTCACTAGCATGGATAAATCCCTAACAAGTAACAATTAACGTAACATTTTTGGAGACTATAGAGATGGTCTTTTGTTGCTAGGCAACACGAGGATGAAGTGTCACTTTCAAGGAAATTGAAAAACCACATCATGTATACAACATATCAAAAATTAATGCACCTTTCCCATGCACGATCTTCTATTGATACAATATTTCTAGTGTTATATCCATGCTTTGAACATTCATATTTGAACCAATTTCGACAGAAGTTAAGGGAGCAGAATCTTATATTCCTATAAGAAGAATAAATTTTCTGCTTGCTGCCGTTTATTTGTAAATCAGTTATCCCAAAGATAATCTATGAGCCTATGTTCTGAAAGTCCAACATGATTGCTCATAAACCAAATAATACAAGAAGGTCTTGACAAATTAGATTACTGTTCTTATAAAGTATCCAGACCTGAAACTCTTTAGGAACATGTGTCTCACAGACCCTTAGAACGAAAGGTCGAAGATCAGAGGTCAAATAAGTTAAACAAGTTATTTCCGTTATAACTCAAAGGAGAAATAATGAATTAGCATGCAACTGGATCGATGTTTCTCCAACTTGGTAGGAGGGTGCCCGATGCAAGGAACCCAGGTCTTGCTGGCCTTAAATTATGTACAAATTGAATATTGTCAAAAGATCGAGGGGAAATATTGAATTGACAGGCAGCTTTCACAGGTATAATGAGATTTCGTCACAGTTATAATGTGCGTGCCACGATGTCTCAAAATATATAGTTACCAAGGTAATCGGTCAAAGTGGCAGAATATGATATAAACTCGATTATGGAAGACATGCCATTGCCAACAAGCTGATTTTTGGTATATTTCTTTACGCCTATGTTGTTAACTTTGGTCATGACTATAAACTTCACTTTCAAATTATAATTTACGAGACGTGTGCCTATAGTATTGATTTATTTCGTTATACATTTGTGTTATAATAAAATGTGTTAATATGTGCACCTTGTAACACTCAACAATTGTTATTGCTTTCTTTGTTAATCACTTTGTCGGAGACCTGTCAACGGTAATAAGATTCATTTTTCAATGATTTAACCTCTTAATGTTTGAAATAATTTGTAAAGCCGATTTCTTGTCACTTTCAGGGCTAAATACAGTGCAATTTTATGTTTTCAGCTAAGAAAGTTTGTTTTTAGAACAAACTCATATTTATTTTGTGCTTTTAATTCTCTGCAAGAGAACAAAGAATAGCAAAACATGTTCTGGTTAATGTTATCATTGTTGATCGCTGATTTCGTGTTATCCACGTTGACTTTATGTTAAAGTATTCTGATATTGTGGTTGCATGTTAGCTATAATATTTCTCTGAGTGGTGAACTGTTGTAATACATAAAATCACCGAATCACAGCTTTCTTTTTGTTTTCTTCATTGAAACGTTTTTGTACATATATACGAACTCTGGAAAATTCTGGTAACCAAGCAATTTAAGGCAATGAAATGACATTGTATCGCAATGCGTAGACAGCTAACCGACTATATAGGCAGGTTCCCAATGGAATAGAATGTTTTTTCTTATTAACTTGAAGTGGAAAGCAATGTGCGAAAAAGATCAATTTTTTCAACCCTACAAACATCTTTATTTCGCACTCGCTGATTTAGTTTCACGAAGATATTTGAAACTCGTTATTACGAATTGCTAATTCGTATTAACGAATTGAATTAAAGCTAAATAGGACGGTGCCCAATGGTGGGAACTCGAATCTCGCAGACACAGAGATCAATGCATATTCATATTAAGCTAAATTGAAAACAGCCAGTTGGGACAATTTCCTAATGCTAATACCTCTCTAAACTGTACATCAATATCATGCTCTCAAAGCAGTGGCGTTGACAGTAAAACGCTTCCTAACCTTGATTTGATAGAAACATGATTTTCATACTGCTCGTATACTGACAATACGAGTGCTCTGAAGCGAGACATAGCACTAGAGTTTAGACAAAATTGTTCCAACTAGGTGCTTGAAAACTGAGATTTTGCTATAACCCCGGGAGCGAAACATTGAATTGCAACTTTCACATGTAAAATAGATATGTTAAGTGCTATCGACATAATATACTTACCATTGTTACAACATGTCAAAGGTCAAACGTATCATTTTAAATTAGGATATTTGCTGTCCATAATTTTTGTTCTTATGTATATTATATAAAATTAATCAAATCAACACACCAGAACATTTTCACTACACGACCGGTATCGTCCTCTTGGGACTCATCAGGCGTAGGTAGTGATCGACACCCAGACCTTTTTGTCATAGACCAAAGTCCGAACCACTAAGACATAGTGATTCTACTGTTGTAAATCCGTCTTAAAGGCTTTCTGTTACTGTCAATGAAAGCGGATTACACACGTGTTACAATTGTACAGAGTACACATGCTGTTGAATCTGACAATGTGCACAGAATGATCACTTTAAGAGGCAAGCCGTAATTATGAAACGAAGTTGTAAAAAGTAGTATGACAGATATAACAAATGTATTATTAAGGATCAACACCCCAGAAAAACCCCACGACCGGTTTCGTCCTTTTGGGACTCAACAGGCAAAAGTAGAAATCGAACCCCGGACGTTCGTGTCACAGAATTTAGGTGCCCCGTGATAGGCACGAGTCCCTTGCAAGCTTTTTCAGATTTAGAAGTCAGAGGTCAAAGATCGAATGTAGCGAAAAGTTACTCTCTGCTATAATTACAAGTTAAGTATTATAATATTAATAATCAGCATTTAGTTTTACGACGCTTATGCGACCTCAAATGTAAGAGAAACCAGCAGGGCTTATGAATTACAACGTACACGTCGGGTGGCTTCCAATTCAACATTTCAACTCAAATTTGGATTTTATTTCAATTTAGAACGTCATTTCAGAAGGGAAAACCGTAGATTGCTCTTGGATGAAAAACCCACTTACTATGACCCGGCTGGGTATCGAACCCAGAACCTCCTGATTGCTAAGCCTCATTGCATCAATATTTTAGCTAAAGATAGTGACTGAACGCGATAATGTAAATCAAGTTAGCATCCCTTTACGGCGGTGTTACCGTATGGACTGGCCGCATAATTTCCTCACACCTATTTGTATCGCACCTCTATAACAACAACAGCAAATCGGTCACAATCGCTTCAAGCTACACGGAAAACACCAAACAAATACCACACACAGATTTGTACAGAGGCATAGGCCTACATGAAATACACATAATTATAATTAAATACTTATCTCAATTAAAGTACGGTTTATGGCATAACTGGATACTTCGTGGAATATAAGCCAACGTTCTTAAATGGATTTATTAAAATATCTGCTATGAAGTTGTAACCTACCATCTTCGTGTACCATCAATATGTAGGTGCCTTGATGTGTTGATCCCACATGGTTGTCCACTTGTTCTGTCTCGAAGGTTGGTTCACAATACCAATATCTGTTACGTGGTATACTTCATATATTTACCTTACTTTGAAGTTCAGGCTTATACAAGAAACCAAAGATCAACAAAACAAAATTACCATACAGGTGAGCTCTATTGACATTGCTCAGTAATATATTGTCAAAGATCACATAGTGATAAAGTGATCTGTACTCCAGACGTAACGGGGGCAATGATAGTAGGCCTACTATCTTTACCGAGATATTTGCGATATTCGCCACATTACAGTGTGAACATACAGTGAATGAGGCTTTCCTCTAGCAATTTGATGAATGTTTAGGCAGAACAAGCTGGATGGAGTGAACATCTTTATTGCTTCATCAAAGTTCATGATTGCAAGTATTGGATGATTTCAGTAATATCTGTGTGATTATTTCATACAAGTCTTCTCCCACTGTCTTTAAAGATATGTATCCCACATGTCTTTACTCACAGTAGCTAGGAACGAGCACATGTTTCATCGAGACGTTAAAAACAAGCCCCACTTATAATTCCTCCTTACTCAAAAGTAACTTACACTTTTTGGCATGTGCCAACAGTGCAAACGTAAAGACAGAAAACTCATCAGAACAGGTGCAACGAAAAAAGTAGGCAATACATAGAGTTGTAAATCTCATCCTCATATTTGGGTATATTACACCTAAGATGTCAAAGATCATTGAATTTTATTAACCCCGTGACCTTTGATATTACTAGGCTCCAAGCATTCATTCTGCCAATTAATTAAAGCAGTCCTTACTTCCTTATGGACATGTCACATTCAGCTAGCTTGTCATTGGGCATGAATATAATATCCAAGAGAATAATTATGTTTACTTAAATGATGATTTAATCAATCATGTTAATGAATCAATTAAAGTCACAGGCATATCCCATTAACAAATTTAATTGAAATAGCTCAACCGCACATTTGAGGTCATCTTGGTGCGTGCACAAGTTTGCATGGTTGGACCTTTGACCTTGTATGATTAAGCGACCTTTGGCATTTTATTTTAATTAAATCTAGCCACATGTAGAGTCTGATGTCCTGCATGATTTGCATACTCTTCGCCAAGTTGTCATACTGGTTTGTGCGAAATGACCAAACTTTTTTGTTAGACCTTTGAACCCCACCCCTCGACCTCAGACGTCACAAGTCACTTGGAACATCACATCTGATGCACAGGCACATATAAAGTAATTTTGAATTCCATCGGCCTTTCTTGCGAAACGCTTTTTTGCACAATTTCCGCCAAGTTTGACATGTATAATCCATTGATCACGTGATTTTTGGCGTTGTAGATTAAATTATTGACTGTAGATATATGTTCTGTTATATTCAACTTGTGTTTCAAGGTTTAGGCCATATTGCTATTTTGATATACGTGTAACGGCCAAAATGATGTCTTGGGTTATTTGACCTGTGAATCTCGACCCTATGACGTCATACGTCACTCAGGCTCTACAAGTCATGCCCAGGCACATATCTATATGAAGTTTAAATTCCATCGGCTTTATGGTTAAGGAGTAGTTTGCGAAACGCTTTTTGTTATAAATTTGACCTGTGATCATGTGACCTTTGGCGTTGTACATTAATGATTGCACCAACCACCCATTGAGGCAATGAACTGAAACTTGGTGGGCTGTTCTGAGTTCATTTGGGGTACCACAGCTTGGCATAATGACATGTGGCGGACTTATTTCAGGTAAGTAATGCGTGTGAGTGTGTGTGACCGTATGCACTTGTTTTGCATTCATAATTATATTTTCTTCATATTTTCCTTTTGATTTGTTGTTACTTTCACCAACAGATGGAGTACATTTTTGGCTTCAGATAACTGTTTAAGAGCGTGTTTTGTCAAGTCTAGAATTTTATGGGAGATAATTTACCCAAACGTAATTTATAAAAAAGAAAAATATACCAAAAAAAATCAATCATATAGGCAAACGTGTTTTACCCGATACTGTCTCCCATTCCACCTTGCTATGGAAACATAGGAAGGTGCCGTGTCGAGGTTTTTTGGGGAAGATAGTAGCCATTATTAACAAAACGATCAATTTTTCAATCAAATGCAAACAAATTTGTAGCAAAATGACAAATTCCTTGAACCTTATAGATGAGGAATTCAACATATCCTTCAAAATAGTTATTCATTCAAAGCGTCGTCAATTTAAGAATTTCCAGCAAACTGGTACATTGATTTATAAATATATGACAACATGATAAACAACGCTGAAAAAATTCTCATTGCAACAATGTGAAGATTATTCTACTCTTATGATTGTGAACGTAATACGACAAAGAAACACTATCCAGTCATTTTCACATGTCTGAATACAAGAACAGTTCATTTGGAACTTGCAGTAGACTCTATACCATGGAATATATCCAAATACTATTCACATTTTGGGGAAGGGGGGGGGGGGGGTATGTTTCGCCCATTGAAATATCCGCTGGCTTCAAGTCTATTTAGAATATTGTGTGTTCTCTTTTTTGGCTACGTCAGTTATTTATCAGCGCCTTTCATGTTTACCTTGCGTTATACTACACTGTGTTGCTAGCCAATGTTTACGTATTCCCGACTCCCGTACTTACACAATAGCTACGTGTCATTGTGAATCAGTGTGCAACTAGGTACAGTCTTACATTG
Organism: Apostichopus californicus; assembly: GCA_020650975.1. Taxonomy (NCBI): domain Eukaryota; kingdom Metazoa; phylum Echinodermata; class Holothuroidea; order Aspidochirotida; family Stichopodidae; genus Apostichopus; species Apostichopus californicus. Next base: position 9,126 of record JAIPMN010019409.1, read on the forward strand.
CCTCGTTGGATGTGTTTAATGCTGTTGGGCTAAGTAAGCATTTGTTTTAATAGGAACATGGCAATGTTTCCAACATTAAATTTGAGCCATCGGTACCATAAACAATATGGACGTAGGAGATTGCATTCAAAATTAATGTTATTTATTGTATAGTGTTCTTAAACCAAAGTTTTGCAGTAAGCGGACATGACGGTAAAATGTTGCTTTTCCGGACCGGAATATCATGCATATGCATATGCATATGCATATGCATATGCATATGCATATGCATATGCAAATAAAAGTCTGCGATAAACAAATCAAAATATCGCTTGGATTCTTTGTTCTTACGACACTGGGGCCACATGTCATCCAGCAGATGGAATCAACAATTATTGGTTTTTCTTGAAGTTTATGAAGGTAAGAAAGTACCATTTTCTAATCACATTAGGCATACTCATGTTAAAAAGCATGGTTGTTTAAATTGTAGATAAAATCCATGAGATTTGGCAATAACTTTTGGAGTTCACTCAGTATTTGTTTGAATGTTGTTGGACTTATTCCTTTGTACCTGTACTGTTACTAGGCATGTTGTAGGTTGCCGTAGGAAATTGTCCACTTTGAATTTTGTCTCTGAAATTCGGGAAGAACATCGAGTACCAACAACAGTTTACATTATCAAATCAACAATGAAAGGTAACATTATAAAATAATTATTAAGTACTCTACAGTCAATAGTTCAGATGAATCTTCATTATAGGAATGGTCAGCCGTAAAATCCAAGGTAGAAAATCAAAATGATATGTAATAGATCTGTTGAACTATCATCAAAGTGGGGGAAGGAGAAATAATACAGACCAGTTATGAGCAACTTCCTGTGAACTAGGGCCATAATCAACCAGACAAGTTAATTTGGTGAGGTAAATGAGCAAAAGTTCCTTTTCCATTGTTGTAACTTTATCGTAACAAATAACAATGTATGAAACGCTATTCACTATTCTGATGTTAACAGCTTCGGTATTGAACCATACATTGAGCAAACTTCGTAACCTATAAGTTAAAGGTATTCATAATTTCCTTTTTATACCCAGTGAAATGGAGGGGAGGGGATTCCCGCTCAATCATGATACGTGCCCCCAGTTCATTACCGCGGTCGGTTGCGGTAAAAAAAAATTGAAGGTGGTACCCATTTCATGTATATTAATGAGTGGGCCGAACCTAACATAAAATTCTAAACTGTCAATATCCCTTCAACAGCATGTCCGATTTAGTTCACACTTGGTCTGGTGATGAAACTACATTGTAAGTATATGCCCTTTGTCACAATTTTGACCTCATTAATATTCATGAGCTGGTGGGGCTTAATGGGAAATAGACATAAACAGCTTGTATACACGGTATCTCATCAACCACAAGTTGTATCAACGTCATACTTGGTAAGTAGATGCCCCATGATTGAAATGGGTAGCGGCCAAAAGTGGTCAACATGTGTCAAAGTTTCAAAACCTTATAAACATGATAACTCCGAACTTAAAGCTACAATATATCTGTCAATTCTCCAATGGTATGATTTTCTTTTAGCGAACACATTTGGGCCAAATTCAGTTTCACCCTCTGAGCTTCAAAGGGTCAACGGGTTAACTCAAATGGTGGTAAATTGGCCCAAGGGGTCAAAAGGTTATCTCAATTCGTCACGAATTGGCAATTTGTTTTGTGATTTATACCAGATGAATTGTACTTTGTCAAAATATTTCACAGTGCATTTAAACAATGAAGTGAAGAGCTCTCAGTCTATAATAAATCATCTTAAAGGGACTCAAAATTGGTATCAGAAAATGTCCTTGTATTCAAACAATATATATGTGTCTATAGAGTTGACACTCGTGTTAATAGAAAATAAGGACAAATCCTTAATTAACAAAACTGTTGTTAATGAATTTGAATTTATTTAGTTTGCTACATTCCATTTTTTACAATTTGAACAGTATAGGATAAATATAGATGGTATCAAATACAGTAAACAGTAAATATAGAGTATTGAAATAATATATATGTGAGATGGAAGTAGAGGAACCAGAAATAAGTGGATACTTTTCTGGTCTGGTCCCTTTGATGTCCCTTGTGAAAAACATTCACTTAGGATGCGTCATGTGAATAAGCAACCCATTATAATTTAGTCCCTGTTTAACATGTAAAATTCTTTACTACACTGAATTGTCCCTTCATGTTCTGCAGGAATTCTGAGTATCATTCTTAATTTGATACATCAACTGAAAACCTTTCCATTTTTTATGTTGCCATACCATGTTCAGAGCAACGTCAATGATGAGGAGCTGAAGTCTAACAATCGTACAAGCCGGAAAACAACCATTACTTCCAGAAACCGAAGGAAATTAATTCTCTCTCATTTCTCATGAGGCAAACGAAGATGAGTAAGTATGTATGTGTGTGTGGTACGTGTCAATCTTAGCAGAATGTAGGTACGACAGAGGAAGGTTTGTTATTCTCATCCAAAAGAGGGGGGGGGGGGCGCAATTTAATCGATGAGATGATGATGAGCGGAAAATATCAAGGTCTCCTACCGAACATGATAATTATTCCATTACTTTAATGGAAGTCAAAGGTCAGTTAGAGTAGCTAGATTTCGTTCCCACTACTCTATTAATAACTATAGCAAAACATATCCTTTACTTTGTAGCACGATGTACCCAGAGAATGATATACAGCCTCACACTATTGGAGTTACCATTTGGTCTATATTTATTTATCACGTTCGGCCTACTTGGCGACTTCTACTATTACCATAATCCTTAGGGCATCTCGGTATTTAGGATATTGTAAAACCCAAACTAACTTCGAACCGCCCTGAATGTTATTCGTTGGTTTTTTGCCCTGCTGTTTCTACATCTCTCTTCCTTTTGTAAGTTGCTATCTAAAGCATAGCTAGAATTGTGGAATCACGTAGATCGGACGATACTGGCTTAAAGTTTTTATTCTCATTATGTGATATCAAACTATAAAATTAATTTGAAGTCATGAAAGTATGGCATTCTTCATGACAGTATGACTTTGCTGAGCCGCTGCCATAAGGTTTTTTTTTCCTTTTGTTCGTTATGTCACCATTTCTCCTTTGTGCTATATAATTACGACTACATCCATAGTTCAAAGTGAACACGTAGAAACCTACCGCACTTGTTGGGAACTTTTTATTTTCTTATTAAAACAGGAATTACAAACCTTGTTATACAATACCCTTATAGGCCTAGCAAAATATACTTTAACACGAATTAACGTCTGCATGTCTGCCTTTTTCAGATCTTTATATTTACTGGTTAGTAATCGGTGTCCTACTATTGTTGAGTTTAAGAGCTAAATCAGGTAAGCATTTACTTCAGTGTTCCACGTAACGTAAGACAGGACTGCGAAGTCATTAGTTGTAAAGTGATTGCATTTGCATTCATACCTCAGTTGAAAGCTTTCAGCTGAGCTATAGCTATCTTGCGATTTTGCCGAAATTCTGTCCTTTTTTGCCACCATATTTTTAATATTAAGGTCATTTGAGGTCACAAGAGGTCATTCTCTGAAAATGTAAAAAATGCTAGCTCTCCTAGAACTTTTGTCCACATTTGCTGACATGTTGTAGATATAACGTTTCAACGATGGTGAACCAAAGTTGTTCATGGAAAAAACATTGTCATCATGTGAGGGCCCAAAACAGGGCCTTCTGTATAAAGATTTCAGTTATGATGTACTATTGGACAGCTCATACGTTAACCACCACCATGTCAAACTTAATGGAACGGTCCCACATAAATTGAACAGAACTTTCCCATACTTGAAAGTATCAAGCATATAATGTGATTGATCCATGATTACACTTCGGACGTCAACATTTAACAGTATGGGTTGATTGATGGAGTTTCTACAGACTTTCCAACTAATCTATAATTAGCCCAGGACCTCCTGCCATGGTGCGCTAGTCTTAGTGTACGGTAGTGAAAGAATAGGTTGGTACAGAAGCGTAAAAGGGACATGTAAATTGACGTTTCGATGACATTTCTCAAACATGATATCCACAACATTTTAGCAGATGTAGCAAAGGAATAGTTTGTGCGTGGTCGTTCTATTGTTACATGAATGAAACTACGAAATATATACCGTTGGTTCTTTGTTTTTGCAATACGGCATAGGTTACCCCTGGTAATAAGTACAACGATCTTTTGCATAATAATAAGTTTGTGACTGTATAGATCCAATATCCAAACCTATGAACTCATGATTGCGTGTGTAAGAATGTATATGCAAAGCCGTACATATACGACTCTGTTCATGTGCTGCGTGTGTGTTTGTGTGTGTGTGCACTGCCTTGTTGTTACATCCATTTCTCTAAAAGTGTATCCAATTGGCACCCCTTATACTTGGCATGTTGTAATGTTCTGGGTTATATGAGTTCTTTGAGGCAATAACGTTAGATGACAAAATGTGTATTCTTAACTTATATTCTTATCCTCCATGCTGGCTGATATAAACAAATAATAACAAGATGTGTCTTGTAGACATAATAACAAACATAAACTACATTATAACGTGACATCTGGATGACAGACAGGGTGAAGAGAGCGTGCATTGGGTTTTATACCCATGAACGATTACGTAACTGCAGCTGCATAACTTATAAATGTGCACACGGCGAGAACTTATACATAAACATATATCATGAATATTCAATATGTTACACATGCAGGTTGCCCATATTAGAAAGGCACCTTATTGATTTTACTGGAGGTCCAGAGTTATCCGAAGTCAAAAGGAAAAATCAATGAAAACCTTGTACTTACCTTACCCCAAGAACGGAATCATGTAGGTTACCCATTCTAACTTGGATAAACCCCTTCATATTTAAGGCTATAGTCATTTGACGTCAACTAACTCAAATGTGAAAAAAGTTGTGACCACCATAACTAAGGAAATGTAACATTGACTAGGCTCCTACTTCCATGAGAAGGTATCATTTTGATGATAAATGTAATTATTTTTGTGAAGGTCAAAATTCATCGAAGGGTCAACAGTATCTGCAGAAATCATATAAACAAACTTTTGCATGATATCTTACCAAAGATGACATTGGCTCATACCCCGTTACGGTGAAGTCATCCATCAAACCTCAATACAGCATTGCACTTTGGAAGTTTAAATATATAACAAAGGCAGCTCTACATTTTAAGTATTCAAGAACGCAACTTAGCGGTAATTACAGCCTTTGACTCTTTAACTTTATTTCAAGCTTTTATTATTCATCAGTTCAATAAGAAAAAATCATTTATCGTTATGTCTTTTCAAAACCAAATGTTTACAACTTTCTAACATTGTAACAAACTATGTCTGCTAAGTAGGAGCATAAGACAAGGAAAACAGGAGATGGGAGGAAAGGAAATGACACCGTTATCCCGACTATGTCTCATATTTTCGCACAAAAAAGGAGATGAACTGCTCAGAAAGCTTCTGCAGCGTTGATTTTTTTGTTTAATTAATATATTTACCATGAACGTGAGATTGTATCTAGAAAAGTATGCGTTATTTTGTTTATTGATTTTATAAATTGTTTGTACTTTTGTCTGCCAATCCGAATCATTCCAAACATCAAAGATACTATTTATTTACAGATATTCAGATATTCCACATTTTTACTTTACAGAAAAGACAGAACCTACAGTCCATTGCGATTCACCGCTGTATCTTAATCTTCATCGACCTGGTATCATCAACTGCAGTGTAAGTGAGCCGGTATATGGGTTCTACTGGTATTTTGACGATTATTCACAATCCGTTGTCACGTTACTAGATGACAGGCAGGCCGGACCTAGAAGCAATGACTTGACGATTGCCCAGAACGGTTCCCTGATATTTAGCAACGTTTCTCTGAGTGATGAAGGAAGGTATCGCGTTGACGCTATTTTAGAAGCTGGTGGCGATGTATCCACGCCCGTAGACGTACTTCTCGTAGGTAAGTACTTATATGTTGATGATACATAGTGTGACCATTGAGGTGCTATTCACACTCTCTTGCGAGACTGTGTCACTCAGTAGCTAACCTGGTAATACCATAGACAACATGTTCTACTTGTTTAAATATCTGATTTTGGAACTATGGGAGTCAACGTTATATAAGCATCACGTTAAGTCAGAAGCAGTTAGTAACATGTTGGAAATAAAACACTAAAAGTCTGATTATTTGTTTGAACAGCTAAATTCTCGGTTTAAAAATACCTCTTTAATCGCTTTCGACGGGACTTTTCTATACTTTCCGAAGGTACCTTGTTCTAATGTTCTTTTCTTTTTAGTAACTTCAAAACAGTTGTTTCCTGCGATAGATGGTTGCCAGGGTGATGATTGCCATTTGTTTTGGTATGGTGAACTCAAGTTGGCATGTACAATGGTTGGACGACCAGCAGTAACTCTTACTTGGTACAATGATACTGCGGAGGCCCCAGTGACGAATGCTACTGAACAGAGTTACAAGAACCAATCCTCAGATATGTTTGTGTCTTCTTCTTCAATCAGTGTAAAGATAGATATCGAAGAAACACAAACCCTGATATGTATCCCATCAGGTTTATCAGTTTCCGAAAGGACGAAGAACTCGTCGGTGATTTTGATGGGACCTACACATCTTGATAATGTATACAGGTCCAAATACATTGATATTAACGAGGACACTAGTTATAACGAGCTACTACAAAGTAGTTGTGATAGCGAAACGATGTTTATTCAAACAGCAGAAC
>JAIPMN010019410.1:0-14403 GCA_020650975.1 Apostichopus californicus
CCGGGATTCGAACCCGGGCCTCCCGCTTTGTACACGGACACCCTAACCAACTAGGCCATGGACGCTGATTGTATGTCCAGAGGTTCGAAACCGGTAAGGAAGGTCGTAAATTCACTGTAGGCGTTTGACACCTGTATCGAACATACGTATTTATTTGACACCTGTATCGAACATACGTATTTATTAAAATATGTATTTATATATATATATATATTTATATATATGTGTGTGTATACAAAAGTACTATACTTCTGACCTGCAAAAAGTAATAGTCTTTTCACATTTGTCTTTATGATGCAGTTTATTATGAACGATGATGTAATAAAAGACATATTGTTTCTTCCATGCCATTTGAAACCTCTACATTTCTCTTTTTCCCTTTTTTTTTGTAATATAAAAAGGTGGGTTTTACGAAGATGAAGCTGCGCAAACGATTCTTCAAGACTGGGGCAACCCATGTAAAGTTTGCAACGTAGGTACCTACGTCAGATCAGGAAAGGGAACTTCAATCAAAGACTGTGAAGTGTGTCCTGAGGGTACCGTCCAGTCTGGGTATGCAGGGTACCGGGCATGTTTTTGCAAGGAAGGTTACGCAAGAGTCAATCGGTATGGATCATGTTCCATTTGTCTTGAAAATGGGTTAAATTGCAGCCAAGATTTTCAGTCTGTGCAGCAGGGTTTCACTTGGAACTGGAGCACTCCAAATTCAAATCTGAGCAACTACAAGAAATTTGTGACAAACCTTCAGGTAGAAAGCATGTCGCTGGATGACTTCACTAGCTACAAGGAAAAAATTCCCCAAATTTACAAATGTCCACGTCAAGAAAATTGTGCTAATGATAACGGAGAGATTGAGGGTAACTGCGCAGAAGGGTACACCGGTTGGCTCTGTACCAATTGCAAAGCTCAGTTCTATTCGGTATTAGGATCATGTGTTCCTTGTCCCTCCATGATTAGTCTAATAGTAGAAACTACTGGATTCGTGATCGTTTGTGTATTTGTTTGTTTGTTACTGGCATGGCAAATCAAGAAGAGAGGTAAGGGTGGAGATGACTCAAGATCTCTCATCGACGTCATCATTGCAAGGATAAAAATCTTGCTCGGATTCTACCAAGTTATAGGGGAGATTATTATATCTCTGCATGACATCAACTGGAATGGTCCATTGGAAGTTATAGGGGTATTTCTATCAGCCCTGGAAGTGAATGTGATGCGTCTTTTTGTGCGACCTCGATGCTTTGACGAAAAGTTGGATATAACTCCTCAAGCTCAATTTGTTATTGGTACAGTCTCTCTCTTATTGATTGCTCTCATTCCCGTCACATTTTATCAAATGAAGAAGGTTTACGCCTACCTTAAACACCGTTCCTCTGCTACCGATGTCACCTCCATACATCTTCGACAATTACATCATCTAAAGTCCCGCCTATTTGCTTTCGTCGTCGTCTTGTGGTTCGTTTTTTATCCGCCCGTTTGCTCTATCATCTTCAGCATGTATCCTCGTGCTTGTAAGACATTCAGCCTGGACCATGATAAGCAGTACAACATTACACGTCTTCGAGCCGACTTTGACATAGATTGTAGTGGATTAGGCACGTACCATATTTCAGCGTACATCTTCACAGTTTCGTACGTCATTGCATTTCCAGTTACACTTCTTTATCTTCTCTGGAAGAACTGTTCCCTATCTCCAACTTCGGAAGAGAAAGATGAACATAACCTACTTGAGAGCGACGACGGCTCGGACGGTCCATTGCTCCTCAACATGGCTCGGAGAGACAGATCTCCTCCATCTTGGCTCAACTTTCTTTGTGAAAACTACAAGAGAGACTTCTGGTTCTGGGAAATAGTGGAGCTGACAAGAAAGGTTACGCAGACTCTTCTCATCACACTCTTTGGTTGGGAAGACAGATTGACTGTCCTCCTAACAACTTGCATCTCCGTTCTGTACCTAATTCTCCACGCTCGCTATAGACCAATGAAGAGCTCGTATGAACAGAGGCTTCAGGTAGGTTTAAACGAATTGTGATCAGTTTCCTTCAACGATTTGAAGCAATAGTTTCTTTAAAAATACAGCCATAAATACTCCCATACCTGATTGGGACATAATAAGGAAATTCGATACAATGTCTATTGGAAGGGCACATTGACCTCAGGAATAGTCCCGAGCTCTACCAAATAGGATTTTCAGACTCTTTGTTTGCTGGGGTGAGATGTAAAGGCCAAATTCCAGAGCCAATTGTCGGGAATCATTCCCTCCCTCATGAATTAATCCACTCCTCTCAACATTGAAAGCCATAAGTAAGAAGAGATTTCAAGAGAATCTCGACATTGCATAGTTTATTTACTACGCGATATTGATCTGCTGCAAAAGAACAGCCTACACGAATACATAGAAAGCACGCATTGAGCACTTGATTCCATGGGGTGGGGGTGTAACGGTCTACTCCGTATGATAACGTAAACGAAAGGACATTGACAATCATATCAATGTAGTCCTTTCTAAATATTGAAAATAACCAAATAATATATTGCCAGTAGTTTATTCGATAAGATGTTATCTTCACTATCTTTGACAGATGTTTTCACTGACAGTTATTTTCATCAACGTTATTGTTGCTGCAAACGAAGTCCCGGATGAACACGAAGACTCCATTGCAGTCATCCTTGTAATACTGAACGTCATTGTGTTGTTGATTATAGTAGGTAAGGATGATAATGTGGCTGACATCAGATCGGATGTTAATATCGATTTTGGTTTGGTTTCACATGTTGGTCAATTGGTTTACAGTTAAATTAACATAAAATTGTCTGTACTAGGTACTTTTAATATATGAGTTAACCGTTAGTTCCTTGTTGACATGGATTGAGGTTGAACGACTATACCGGGCACCAAACTTAGTCTACAGGAAGATCATTACCTAACATATCACATTCATTGCTGATTTTGTACCTACTGCGCAACATAATAATTTCAAAACTTTCAATTTGATTTAAAAGTGATTTGTGATGAGGGATGGCGGTTAGAGTGAGCGAAGCAATGTTCCAATAAACATTCGATGGCATATGGCCCATTCGCTATAACATAGCATTGCCGTTAATCTACCGTCGTTCCCTCGATATGTGTTTTAACAATCGAAACAGGATGTTGCCTTTGATTCGTTATGAGAAAGTTTGGGCAATCGAAACGCACGGTATATCATAACGTTCAAATCCATATCGAATTACCCTTATTGGACTACAGGGACAACTGTTTAGTCGTCTGAGATATTCTATTCCTTATTTGGGCATATTAACATATATTAAAAATCGGATAGAACTTAGCACATTGTTTGCGGGATAGACAAATTCAATAATTTCTTAATTTCATTTCAGTTGAACTGCTGGTTGCAATTGTTATGCACATTAAACACTTTGGAATAGCAAATTACATGACAGCAACGGTCAGAAGACTCCGGACAGAGCATATTCAACGCAGAGAGATGACAATCAATGAATAGTCAATAGTTGTAAAACCAACAACATTTAAATAAAGAAACTTTACTATTATCACAATTTGCTTCCTTAGATTACACGACTGGTGTTAATTAATACAAGTTATAACATTTCTAAATTGATTCAAGCATATCAAAATCGGTGACGAGAATATTTTTCAGCCAGACTGCATTGTATTGACCAGCAGTAAATTATGGTTATTGATTAGCGTTATAGTTCCATGAAAAATGTTACAAGCAACTCAAATTTAGGCGAGCGTAAGCCATGCACAGTAGAATTGAATTGATGTAGCATGAAAAGATTTTCGTGGGTAATATGACTCGCTCTCAATCAAAATTGAATTTGAATGCCATCAATTGGTCAGATTTAAATATTATATGATGTCATGATGCTAAAGACGACAAATGCTTCAAGAAATTATCGATACCGTAAACCACATGTGAGCAAACTACTGCTACGGGGAAAACTATATGTGACCCCAAGGTTTTGAAAACCATGTAAACGCAACCAGAGGAACCTTATCGCCAAGTAAACCATGAAACAATTGTGTATACTAAAAACATCGGCTGATAAGATAGTCATTGTTTGTGTATACTAAAAACAATGGACGATTCGTTTAACTAATTCTGTATAATATACATTTGATCATCACACTTTGTTTCATTTGAACACTCAGATTGTTAAAAAGCTGAGCTGTATATAGGTCAAAAGTTTGATGACTGCATGCAGCACGTTGAACTGCATAACTCACATAATTGGACATTTAGTTAGAACTAGTAATATAACATTCATCACGACATTTCTTTTGAATTTATTGGGACACTTAGATTTCAAATTTGCAATATCATGGAGTCTGACAAATGTTTATAAATTAACAAATAAGTGGTATTATAATTATGTAATGCAAAAAAGCACAGAATGTACAATATTTGAATGACTTAGGAAAAGTGTGTCAAGGGCATCTACATACAAGCATCCACAAGAAGGAATCCAGTTAAGGCTACTATTAGTTAACGACTTAAAGCGAGGCGTTGTAACGATAATGGACGGTAAGAAAAGTATGTTATGGATGGGTGGCGTGGGGAGGGTAGGGTAGGTGGAAGTGGAGGTGGATGGAGAGCGGAAGACTGGTTAGACCGTCAATTCAATGCGTATACAATTTAGATAATTTCTTAGACTTTGTTCCAGCAAACACAAAACGTTATCTTAACATTTTTAAAAGAGCCTCTAAAATATGTTTTTATAACGTTACATGTGGTGTTAAATATGAGATGTTAATGTTATAATCATGTTATATTAATGTTTTAACGAAAAAATGTTTTGAAATAATAGCCTGAAAACGTTTTCGTGACATATTTATCACACCACTAATAACGTTATCAAAACAAAAGACGAAACATTTTAATAACGTTTGAAAAACGTGATCGATCGATTTTATTGCGTTTTACAACCAAAAAGATGGATAAATAGACTCTTTCTTCCCTCTTTTTTGTTGTATATTATATACCTAGAAAACATGTATGACAGAATAACTATACTTTCAGTGAGATGAAAAACATCCGAAATTTCAAGTCATGTTTTCACTTTTTAAGAGAAGTATCCTTCGCAATACTATTGCACTTTTTCATTGAAATGTTTATATTTGACATTAGTTAATAAGACGTGCACTAACTGTTGCTTTACAAAAATGATTTGCATCCTTGCGTGTAGATAAATTGTGAAAAGAAGTTCTAAAAGAACTTCCGTTGAATACAAAGCTGTCAAATCCTATATAGTGGTTCATCCTTTGTCGTATTTATTTAACATAAAGATTTTCCTGTTTTGACCATTAATGGTAAAGTCACTGACTACTTTTACCACCAAGAATGACGATGAACTTCGAAATATAATTTACGACCTTCGAAACCTGGCACAGTCCTGATCCCTTCCACTCTCTGGTAAAATAGACACATATTCTCATGTGACCTGTTTTCCTCTAAGAATCATTCTTGTTATGTCTGGTTTGTACATTCTCCAGTTTATATGAGGGAGAGTTTTATTAGAGTAAATAGTGTTCATAGCCATAACACAAGAGGTAGTATTTTTAATTTTCAACTTCCCAAAATTAAAACGCACAGTGCTGGGTCTTTTTATTACAATGCAATTAAAAACTGGAACAGGCTACCTGAAAACATAAAATCCATCCTGCTGAAATACAATTTAAAAAAGATGCCAAAGCCTACCTTTTAAATCATATGAATGTCTAGCTTGTAAATATCTTTCTTTTTTACAGTGTTTGTATGCATGTTTTAGATGTTTTAATAGTTTATTTCTTATCTTTTGTATTTTTATGGTTATAAGGACCCCTTTGGAAATAAGCTTTTAGCTTAAAGGGTTATCCTTGGCATGTTATTTTCTTTTTGATGCATTTAAGTTTATTCCCATCTTGTATTTTAAATGTTTATCTTTATGTGCAATTTTTGTTTGTATGTAGATGAAGAATGATATCTTGCCGAATAAAATCAAATCAAATATTCCATGCAAATTTATAACTTCATACGTAACACCTAGAATGTATAAAACATGCGATGGTATTGGTTTGTACATTAAACTATTGAAGGTACGTCGTCTATCTTTGCAAATGGTGCTTTTCATTGAAATCCTAAACATACTAAGAAAGCCATTGTGTTCGCCGTTGCTTACATTGATAATAATTCAACACCCCATTGATTACTTGTGCAGCAACGTCTCTATAGGAGGGTGGTGTTCTCAACCGACTGAGATTCCACCTGCCAAAAAGAATTCTCCACTTTATTTATATAAAAAAAACAATTATCCTACCTTAGTTATGACACTGTCGGTCTACCTGGACCAGCAACTATCCTTTACGACGGCAGAAACATCATGTTCTACGAAAATGGCAGTGTGTTACATCACAAAGAGCTCCTATCTTTTTCACAGTAATCCAATTTTCGTTAAAACACCCTGAATATTATGTTCCAATGTCTCTACAGAAACGTCCTAATCTCTTCTTTATCTAATCGTGATTGCAAACACAACCACAAGACTAGATTCAGGAACTCTCTCAGCATTCCTGTAAATCGTTTTGAATTCCTCAGCACTCATGTAATTCGTTTGAATTCCACTCAGCATTGTATCCGGTTTGAATTAGTTTCTAAGATCTGCAACGCTTTGAGTGACCGTGTCAAGAAGTTTGTACATGCCATTGCTAACTTTAGAACTTGTAACAAAGCTGTTTGCTGTCCAAGTGTTTCTAGTTTTCTTTGTCTTTTATCCCGTCTTTAATTTCCTAGTTCATTGTAGCCTGGTTCGTAGAGATATAGTTCACATGATGGGGTTGGACGGGATGGGTCTCATTTGCTCTGTTCTATAGTTTGGCAAGACTTTGTCTATTTTGAAAGCATTCAGTGCTCTCAAGGGAGTTTTCTTGTTAAACTTTCTTGGTAGTCTCATCAATCATTCAGTTATCTTTCCCCTTTATGCTCCCCCTCCTTCTCCCTTCTCTCTTCTCTATTTTCCATTCTCCCTTCTTCTTTCCCTGTTCTGCTTATTTTTGGTAATCATATTTTTCTTTTGCTATAACTCATCATAACTAAAATTCTGCCTTAAGTCATCTATTAATGTTGATAAAGGCCAGATCCGAGTTAAAAGGATAGTCCAGTATGTAGAAATTGAGTGCAAATTTAACCAAGTTGTGTAGAATATGTTTCTCCTCATTTTTTAACAATAGATTTTCATCTGGACTTTCCTTTTTAATGTTAACTTATGTGATATTGAACCTCATGGGGAACCTAATATCCTGATATATATTACCTGACTCTCAATGCGATCCCAGAATCTAAAGTACATAATGTTCCCTACGTGTTGTTAGTTGATAATAATGATAATAAACAGAGATGATAATAAACAGAGATATGATTAGACGGCAATTCTTCTTTAATAAGGTTAACTTTAGTTGTTGCTTATGGGATCATGTGTTCTCAGTAATTACATCATTGGTATTGAATTTTGAACACGGGTATCATAACTATTTTGAGGTACATGTTATTTCAACATCGAACTGTTTAAACGTGTACAGAGATCTCCCTACGATGTGCTTTTCTCCTAACATGCCTCAAGTTTCAAAGTTAACATTATCCAGACGTGACAGCAGGAAGCTAAAGAGTGATAAAATCACAAAAATACATCAAACCGTAGCATGCAGATGATCGTTAAAAACCTCGTTTCGAAAATTACCCTTCGTTGTCTATCGTTTGGCTACAATCTGTTCCTCTTGGGTTTTATCGAATGCGTTGCGTGACTATACTGTATATATTTCATGCATATAAGCAAACACTCGATCAGGACAATACGGTAGATAATCAGTTGAAATTCAAAACAGTTCGGCGTCTTGCACTGCTAAATATTATTGGGTTTCATAATTATTTTGCTTCCAAATATACTTAAGTATATTTAAATTAATTCAAGTATACCTAAGTATACTTCAGTACGGCGACTGACTGAATGTTCCGCATTGGTGAGCTATCCAGTAATTCTTCTCTTCTTACAACGTGGGGCATGCGTTATCGGTGAAGGAAGATAAAGGTGTCCGATACAATATAAACAAAATTGGAACAACGATGCTTACTGTGATTTTACTTTGCAGGAGTTTGTCTATTTCTCCCCTTTGACGGCTAGTATCTTATGATCTGATGCGGATATATATTTCGTTATAGTTGTTAACGCACTGCACGTCCCTTGTTGAAATGATGCAGAGAAACAATAAAATAATCGTTTGCCACGTTTATTTTAATTTCTGTAGAGCGCGAGTATATGATTTCTTTACAGCAACCCAATACACACAGAGAACACAGTAACAAACTGTATATCTTTAAGTTTTGTATCAGAGTAAAAACTGAATCGTGCTATAAATCGGTAGCATGTGCTATTAGGATTACAGTAAGAACTGAGGATATGTGTGATGTCAACAATTCCAGTTTGAGGCATTTGTTGGGATTACAGTTATCCTCAGTTCTTACTGTAAACCTGATAGCACATGCTACCGATTTATCAGCACGATCCAGTTTTAACTGTGGTACAAAACTGTAAGATTTACAGTAGTTACTGTAGTCTCTGTGTGAATCGGTTGTTACAGAAAGTATGAACTTTGTAAAGAGAGTATGAGCAAAGAGCACGACTTTTTGACGTGGAAGAATATGATTAATGAATTAAAAGTAACATCTCTTTCCAGAGACTATGAGTAAAGAGTATGGCAGTTTTACAGAGTATAATTTATGTACTGAAAGCATGATATTTTATTATAGTATGGTATTTGTACAAAGAGATGATGATTTGATAGTTTTTCCTTGTACAGAGAGTATATGATCTGTGTATCGAGAGTATGATCGTTGTATAGGGAGAATATATTTGCATATATTATAATCTGCGTATACAGAGCATGCTCTCCGAGTCCATATAGAGTATATGGTCTGGTAAGAAAGATTACGTTCAGTCTATATAAAGAGTATCATTTTTGCAATGTGAGAGCAATCTTTGTATATGATTACAATTAAATATATATAATTACTATACAAGCTCTATACCACACAACTAGGTTAGCCGATTTAAAAAACAACAACATCAGAACAAGTGTTGCTCCAATTTCCGTGGTATATAAAATTAATAAAATATCCAAAAGAATATCATGATTGATTTCTGATTAATAATCATATTTAGTAAACTTGGTAACATTTAAAGTAAATAGATCATCGCGATACATTTATATTTCGAATTGCCAAGTTTGCAAAATATTAATCAATATATAAAAGCATGATTTAAGTAATTAATGAGAAAAAAAGACAAAACGGTGCAAATTGTTTCAATTTGAAGCAGTTTTGATGTGATAGTACGTTGCACAATGACACCAGATGTGTTGCCTTATCGTCCACTCGACTAATGTTCTGACCTTTGAATTGAAAAGTTTCCAACTTTGAGTTGGGTGTCAAGTCCCCCTCGTCACTCCTGGCAACGTTTGATATTCATGCTCGACTAAAGATAACTTTTGGAACACATTTTGTTAATCAAAGTACTGAGCTATTCTGATTCAGATCATATATAGCCATAGGTATATATAGATATATATGAAACAATTCCAAATACTATTAAATCCTTGCTATCCGGAATAGTTATACTTTGTATTACTTGGTAATAGTCTGAACGCTTAAAATTCTTCTACAGAAATGAACGATGATACAGTCGATGAATTCAACTATAGTGATCACACTGGCTCCACAGACTAGACCCATGTAAGCTCCGATATCACCTGAGGAATATATCAAATAGCATCAAATTAAATTCGAATATAAATATATGAATATATATATATATATATATAAATCCAGAACAGTCAAAAAACTTCCAGCCTCTCCCGGGATTCGAACCTGGGCCTCCCGCTTAATCTGCGGACACCCTAACCAACTAGGCCATGGAAGCTGATTGTTTGTCCAGAGGTTCGAAACCGCAAGGAAAGTTGTAATTCCACTTTAGGCACTTGCCACCTGTATTGAGCAATGCTATCTCTGTTTTGGTGACATATTTTTTCTTTCTCGGTGGCCGACGAGTGGTACGGACTGTGGCTAAGCAAAACTGTTGATTCATAATTGTTATCATCTACAATGGAAGATCTGAATCTATGACTAATCTTCCAAAACGTATCTTAGGTGCTCTAGAGTTGATGAAGAATATAAAACGTTTCTCTAGATACTGAAGTTCGTCACTTCGCACCGTTTCATGATAATTTAGTCCTGGAGTTTTACTTTTCATAATTGGATATTCCTTTGCAGTATATAGGTCATTATAATGAATTTGCGGATTAATCTCCAAGGTATTACGCCACAAAACTCATCATACCTAATTAACTCTTTCCTTCACTCATTCTCTATTCTTGTTTTAATCAAGCCTTGTTCCAAGTGATTGCTCCTGTGCTGCATCTACATGGGTATTTCTGAAACAGACATCTGTCGTTTCCAATATTGAGGGTTTATGACCAATCATAAACGCACTGTATGTCTCAAGATTAATTTTTTTTTTGAAAAGATGTGAGGTCAATTATTTGTGACGTCATGGATTCGTGAAAAATTACTAAGATCATCTAGCCGTTTCTATTATATTTACTTCATGTGTTTTCTTCCATTTGGTATTGCAGTTTTTGATAACATATGCATGTGTTGCGCGATTATTAAAACTCAAAAAGTTCTAGACATGTGCTGTGATGAACACATGGCGAGTATTCAAACAAAACCATTATCTCAACAATGTTACACCGCTAGGCATGCATCCTACCATCTAGCAAACCAGTACATGAGTGAATGTAGGCTAGATGTGAAATCGGAATAACTAATGTTTGGATATTGCGTATTCTTAGCATTTTTTAAAATGACGAAAAAAGATTTATATTCTCTTGTCACATCCGTTACCAGCTTTTGTGTAGTTTAGAACAGGACAACATAAATTGAGTGTATGTTTTCTTATTATCGTAAAACATTCAAATAATATGCATGACTTATTGGGAAACGCAACATTTATTAGTATCATGCAGATATAGCATAATGTACCTTTTAGTGCACAATTGGAAATTGTGTTAAGCACTTTATCAAACGATGATAAATTCACTTTTCTTTTCAACATAATAATATTCTCATTTCTTCGCAGAGAAGTGAGTGAAGATTTGTTTCCAAGTACACTCAAGATGATCGTATAAACAGACGGACCCAAGTTCGCAACACTATAAGATTCAGTTTAATATGTAAATTACGTGCTCTCTAATAACTTGTTTTCATCACATGCTGCCGTTTTGTTTACATGATTTTACGAAAAAAATCAAATGCAGTTATACATATAGAACTGTGACAAGATGTAAATACTTCCGGAACAGTTGACTTGTCATAACGTTGACTATCCAATGAAATAACGTACTAATGTAATATGAAACAGTATTAAAAATATATATTCTACTCTTTGTTAGTCTGCGTGTGAATTGGCATATCGCGAATATTAATGTACAGCGGTA
Source organism: Apostichopus californicus (assembly GCA_020650975.1). Classification (NCBI taxonomy): domain Eukaryota; kingdom Metazoa; phylum Echinodermata; class Holothuroidea; order Aspidochirotida; family Stichopodidae; genus Apostichopus; species Apostichopus californicus. Next base: position 11,543 of record JAIPMN010019410.1, read on the forward strand.
AAAACAAATTGATATGAGAATATGATTTAGAGTTGAGGCAATTATTAGAATAAAACTGTTGTGAAAAGAATAAACATACTTTGTAAATCAAGACCATCATAGCTTGACACTTGAGATATTTCTTCCGAGCTTAACTCGTCAAAGAAAATTCGAACTTCTAAATAGTTTTTCCTATATTGAACAGAAAACAGAAAAAGAAAATCAATAAAACCGAAGCAGAAGAAGAAGACGAAGAAATTGGAGAAGACGAAATTAGAGAAAAGCATGAACAAATGTAACATCATGAAATTATGAAGAGAGCGAAAAATAATGTGAATTTCTTTTAAAGAACAACTGTTAGCAAACTGCTCATCCACTAAAGAGCCTGTGTAAGAGAATGTGTAAAAGTAAGTGGGCCTGAAGTTTCGATCGTAGCAGGATCTTCTTCAGAGGCTGAATGTCCCAGTAAAAGTAACAGAAGGGACAAATACAAGCACAGAATACAGACAGGGTAATGTGCAGGGTGAACACAAAAGAGAAAGATGTAAGAGGATTAGTAGACAAAGCATGGAGAGAAGAATGTGTTAGGAAGAAATACACATGTTGGCATTTAGTTTGTACCTTATAAACTCTGCTGTCAAGTTATTTCTCTCCGCGAGTTCTTTAACCACGAATTCTGAAGGCCAATGGGCGATCGACGTCTTTGGATCAAAGACTTCTTGTCGACAGGGAACGGGACAGGTACATTTTGTAAAATTTGTATTGAATTCCTCTGAAAATAAATAAATAGTCTCATATTACTATAAAAGCTCCAAAATCTAATAAAAACAACATTTTTGAAATGTAAAGAAATTGTAGTCAGAAAATGGTATCGAACCAGTGAACCCAGAACACAAAAACATTGCAAGAAAAAACGTCATAAACTTGTGGGATCCATCAAATATATTTGGGAATCAATAGTTTCAGATAAATTCTTTTGGATAGCATTGAATTAGACTAAATATAAAGTTTTCCTGTGGCACTTGGTGATTCCGTCCCACAGTTTTCAGGCTTCCATTCACTCAATGTAATTTGTTAACCACTCTGGATTTATTTTTAAGAATCAATATTTTCACTTACCAGTAGCGGGCACTACACATTGAATAATTTGTTTCGGGTCACACAACTTCGCATCGCCTGCATTGAAAATTGAAAGAAAATATTGGAGACTATAGGCCTATATGTAGAAATGTAATGATGATGATAAAATGTAATAATGAAATCTAAAATATTTAATACATAGTTTATAAAGTGACATTAATGATCAAAGGGATACTACTGTTAACTTTGTCAAGACGTTTAACTTATGTTTGACAAGCATGCATCGGTTAATTATCTTGGGTGTAGCAACAAGAATTGTAAGGCAGTTTGCTTTTCTAAATGCCGTTGGTTTATCGACTTTTGCAAGCAATGTGAACAAAATGTCTACTTTGTCTCTCTGTATAATGTTTTTTTACCACAGAAATGCATGTTCTGTCTGCGTTAAGTATCTGTCTAACATTTGATTTATATGTCCCACGGGTAGAGTACCTAGAGAGGGAAGAACAAGGGTAACGTTGCAGTAGCTCTGGGAAAATCTGTAAGGCTTCTACAGACCGGACCCATCACTACAGGGTATACATTCATGGCTAATTGTATCTCCTGTTTGACCTGTTAAACCGTTTGGCAAAGTATATAGAAGTACATAGGGAGGGAGACAATTAACATTACTTAGACTTTTAAGAGTATTTAGGATCCTCCATGCAGGCTCTTCCGGTAGAAACACTAACGATTTTTTTAAATAATGAGTTATACAGTGATCGATCTAACTTGATTGTAAAACCTTTAATTGCAAAACTGAATAGCATTTGTTCTCTTCTGAAGTAGAGTTCAAGATACCCAACTTAAAATCAAATCAAACCATTACCCAGGCATGGACGAGGACCAACAGACGAACACTAATAAGCTAGCATTAGTAAGCCTGTCATCTTTTATTACTCGGCCTTGATCACATGATATTACTTCTTATGTAAGATGACTGAGTTAAAGAGTGCATTAATTTGACGAAATACTGTTTTGGTATTTCGTGCTCATACCTTTGGTGACTTTCTTCTATAGAACATATATGTAAGTGTGTAAAACATTGTTGGCAAAATAAAACAAATTATAAATTAATCAATGAATACAAAGACTTCACCATGGGATACAAACTTATTTTCTGTTACTTGGGACGTTATATTGATATGTTTCATATAGACAAAACATGGTAATCTTATTTTTGTTTTTTTTATCTATGGTAATATCACTTACCTGGGAATCTATAGTCCCGACATCCGCATTTTCGAACCACAAAATCAACTTGGCATTCGAAGCGGCAAAGTGCACTGGTGTAGTTCTGTGAATACTTTAATCGTTTATTAAAACAGTTCGAACGGTATGGATGAGGCAAACTTTTACTCTACAAATAGGGAGAAAATTCAAATTAAAGTCACGTTTCTGGCCACTGTGTAGAATATATTAATTCACGTTTTTGACAATGAATAATAAAAACATTTCACCCAAGAAAATGAAGAAAGTTGCGAAGGAGTCAATTAGTCAAATTGCATAGTTAATATTTATAACACATTCAGTTTTAATTTACATAAAGCCTGCATGATTTATGTTAAATTATGATAAGGGGTAAAAACCCTGAAAAACAAGGCAAACATAAACACAGTTATGGAAGGAAATCAAAAACAATAGCAAAACAAATTGTCTGTGTACACAGCTTCTGGAATGACTTATGATGGTTATATGCAATAAAAGTGCAAGTTTAAGCTAAATATTTTTTGCACCATGCATGCTGATCACGTTCATATAACCCA